>JAKGRZ010000037.1:0-135000 GCA_022537955.1 Schmidtea mediterranea | reverse complement strand
TTTTGGACTTAGAAAAATTTTCTCTCAGCCGGGGAGGGGGAGGGGGGTACTGTGCTGGATGTGACATGTGCTGGATGTGACACATCCCACTACTTATATCAATAAAAAAATTTTAATGCTGAGGAATAAGGACGGATCCCTACAAAATCTAAATAATAATAATAATAATAATAATAATAATAATAATAATAATAATAATAATAATAATAATAACAATAATAATAATAATAATAATAATCATGGTATTTGTAGTAATGATGATAATAATTATGGTAATAATAATAGTAGTAATAATCATAGTAGTAATAACAATAAATATAATGGCAGTTATAGTAATAAAAATAATAATAAAGGTAATAGTAGTAACAATTAATAAAGGTAATACATATAATAGCAACAATGATAATGCTAGTAATAAAAATAGGGAACATTGAAGTTATGATAGGGATAAGAGTAAGAGAACTAGTCTGTGAATACTTAACATAACCAAGGGTGTACCGACCAAAGAATAATCTTCGACATGGACAACGATAAGAAGGACTATGGGAATGGACATAAAGATAGATGATATGAAAGTATAGGTTAACATTTGAAGGAGATAGGAGAATAATGGGACCTAAGAATCAAAAGCGAGCACAGGTCTTCTATTGACAGCTCGTTGGACCCATGGATCGTTCGATCAATTATAGCATTAGCAATAACGCTCACTTTTTGCGGACGATCTACCCACTCGAACACAGTTCCAACGTTGCTTAGCAACGGGTGCCGAGTGGTAAGCAAAGGAAATATTTGTATGGGGTTGTCTGGGTCACAACCATATAGTTTCAAAATATCAAAACCCAGAAACCCACCAAATTGTCAAACATTTAAGTCTAAAACGATACTGTCCATTTTATTCAAAATTATTTGGTCATCAATATTCGATTTACTTATA
Source organism: Schmidtea mediterranea (assembly GCA_022537955.1). Taxonomy (NCBI): domain Eukaryota; kingdom Metazoa; phylum Platyhelminthes; order Tricladida; family Dugesiidae; genus Schmidtea; species Schmidtea mediterranea. Next base: position 134,066 of record JAKGRZ010000037.1, on the reverse strand, counting down.
ACTACTAATGACTAATAAATGTTGAAATTACACTCATATGTTTATGTAGATACCGTTAATTAAAATCATTTATTTCGTCAAGTTTAATTTACCTATAATTACTAATTAATTAATAAACCTTTGAACTTAAAATGATATTCATAAAGTTATACAAATATTTTTAAGCAAAATCGTTTACTTATCGGAGTTTGATTTACCTGTAGTTATAAATGAAATAATAAACATTAGAGTTATAATGATATTCATAATTTTATGTAGGTATCTTTACTCGAAATTGTGGTTTATCAAAGTCACTTTGCAATTAGCAATATTTTTTAAACATTTGGATTTGAAACGCTATCCCTATTTATATATAGGTATTCGTACTCTAATTCACTTATCCATCAAAGTCGACATATTTACAATTGTCAATAACCAATGAATAATTGGATTTTGAAATGATGTTCGGGTTTTTATGTCGATAATTGTATTCCAAATCTTTCATTTAACAAAGTCAATCTACTTGTAAATTATTAATAATTAATATCTATTTGGGTTTGAAATGATTTTTATAATTTTCATTTAGATAATTTGACCCAAAGTCACCCATTTATCAAAGTCAATATACTTGTAAATTATTAATAATCAATACAATACTGTTACTCATGCTGATGGTTTAGTAAATGTGCTTTAATTATGATAGTAGGTTACTTTAATTTTTCTTTACTCGTTTCCGTCGGGAATTGTAAAAACATTAAATCTCGAATTCAGATTAAAATATATTCGGCATCATTGAGGACCTACAGGGAAGGACACCTGACCTCTACCAACGAATTACAAATATTCACGGGTTATTATTTAAATCACGGTCGGTGGCTTAAGCATTGATCGGCCGGTAAGTCCGCAACTTGTTTCCTTTTATGTTTGTTATTTAATTAATTAAAGATGGGGAAATATTCATCAAAACAGATTGCTTGAGATAATTAGCAAATTTATTAAGTCTAGCAAATATTGTCTTCGAGCTCTGATTCGGTTAGTGTCTGTGTCCAGAATGGTTCGCAGATTGGGTCATGTGGTTAAGGCTTGGAAGATACATTAAAATCAAATAACGAGAGTTCTAAGATTTACCTGAATGGGAAGGCCTGCTGGTACTCGCGATGTTGGAATCCTTGCACTTCTGGCGTTTCCTTGAAATCTGCTCGGGCACTCTGCACATGATAATTAATGCAATGAAATGAACTATCCTCCGTCGAGCTACTTCTTATACGGATTGTGTGCATAATGATGGATGCATTGCCGTGATATGTGCACACCTCCTCGACCGCGCGTAGGCGTGTATCCACAGTTGTTTTGGCTCGCTATACTTCCTGGTTGTTGGCATGTCCCTCTCACCAGTATGTGGTTGTGTGCCTGCACGCCATATTTTTGTATCGATTGCCCTTTTAGAGAATGTCAAAATCGACGTGAATATTATTCTCCATATAATTGGTTCACTTAATTCCCAGATGATTCCAATTCATTCAATAATTTTGGGGGATTATAGTGAAATATTTTTGTATGAATTGTTGACATTGGATACCCTGGTAAGATTGTTTTATTTGAATCATTTGCTTACTTATAATTTTATTATTAGCGTTAGTGGTATGATTTGGTCACTTGAGAAGGAACAATTTCGATTTAATTGTCTCAACAACTCGGGTTGATGTAGAAAATGGATTATTGGTGGTAAACTTCCTTCTAAGAAATCAGTGGATTTGCTACACGCATGTATACATAGACAGGTGATTTTATGATTGTTATACCATTTTAATCTATGTACTTCAGTAGCTAGTTTGGGTAGTATATTGTCAGCCTCAGAAGGTCCACATTCATGCCAACCTCGTGATCTCAGGTCTACGCAGTTAATACTATTTCCTCAGTATCTCTATCAATCGTGATCTATTACTTTTGTTGATTTTTATTTGCTTCTCAATTAAATGTGTGTTGTTGAAATTTGTTGGAGATTTTTTCTTCTTATCATTGTTATACGCCATATTTCCTCTCTTAATTAGAGAGCTCAGTGCTTAAGATCGACGCATGATTCTATCTAGTTTAGAGGCCTACTCCATAGTAAAACACACTATTAAGTTGTAATGGATTGCCAGACTCATTATTCGAATAGGTCGGTTGTTTTCTAACAAATCCGTCTTCTCTTGATTCAATCAGAGACGGATGGGATGATCGCCCTTACTTAATGGATGAAATGAGGTTTACAGAGGAGGGTTAAACGGAAACCTATTTAGGGACTCTTGACCAGTCTACCGGCAATAAAAATTTGCAGAATCTATAGATGGGTAGTAATTTGGATTTTATCTCAGGGTTTTCTACTTTAGTTAATACGTTCTGGAGAAATTTGATTATAGATATATCTTTGGTTTTCGGGTCTCTAGAATTTTTATAGTTTCTTTAGACAGCTATTACTTTAGGGTAACTTCTGCTCGATAACCTATTGCCATTTACTTGTAATTGTTATGATTCTCACCCGTTTACTATGATACTTGGATTTATTTAAGTGTCCGTTACAAAACTTCGATAATTTAGTTTTATTCGGGTTATTTCAGAGAAATTTTTGGAAAGATCCTGGTACATTAAGTATGACATTTCGAGGATTAAATTTATTGGCAGTTCAATCGTAAAGGGGAAAACTTTATATTGTATATCGTAACGTTTGATTTTATTTATAAATTCCTGGAATTCTTTATGTTTTAGTATAGCATTTGATTTTATTATCTTTAGCAAACTCGTTACGCTTGAGATTAGCATTTTTGTTCGGTGGTACTTAGAAAAACTCTTTCTATTATTTTAATTAGATTAATAGGTTTTAATAACCTTTAGCGAAATTATTATATTTTTATCATAGCAACGATTTTAATATTGAAAATCCCGTCACCTTCCCTTATTTGATCCTAGGCGCGTTTGTGTTTATATTATAATTAATGAGTGCCCACCGGACGACTCGATGTTTGAGTTTTAGCCGTATGTGAGAAATAATTTTTGGTCGAGTTTATGGGAAATGGGTGACGACGAAACAGCCAAAAGACTATTTCTCCTGCACCCTTTTCCCCTACACGAGATGATATTGACGTTTCAGCTCCTGCGTTCTCACGCCGGAGCCTTTACGGGCACGAATTATTGGCGATTATACACGCACTTACAAAATTCGAATTGTATATTTGATTTTAATAACTTGTAGTATGTTTTGGCTGTGGGCCGGAAATATTTCGACAGAAAATTCCTATTTATTTTGATAAATATATATTTTGCCACATAATAAATTGTAGTTCATAAATCTTCGTGCATAATACATCATCATTCTCTCCCAACGCCGACATCCAAGCAGAGCTCATTTGAGGTTGCAAGGCTGCGACGTGGAGAGAGTTTTCGAACATTCTCTCACTCACATCGAAGTTTCTAGATTTTCACTGGTTAAGACTGCTTCAGGCTAGAATCTATTTCAAGTTTTGTAAAAACTGATTAAAATTATGTAAAAATGAATAGGTATATATACCTTATGTACGACCCTAACCTTGCGCATTATTTTTGATTTAGTAAAACAAAATTTGACCTTGTGATATTCTAGTATATTCTATTCTTAATTTTATTATTTTGTAATTTTATTTGACAATTTTTCTTTTGAATTTTTTAATTGAATTGTTTCCAATTCAAATTATTTGATTTTTTTTCATTTTCATGGAATTTTGCATTTTTTGGCAAATTGTAAATTTCGGTCAAATTGTTAGGTTTTCATGTTATTTTTGTGTTTATTTCGTGCGGATCTTGTTGCACTTTGTTATTAGTTTAATTTATTTTTGTGTTTTATAGTTTTATATTTAATAGTTCTCTTTCTCGTATTTTAGCAGGGTTAGTTGATGTTTTAATAGTTCGATTTTAAATCTGCATGTTGTATTTGCGTGTGTATTACCGATTCATTTAAACATTTTCAAGGCCGTCTGTTTTCTGGCCCAACAATATTAACCAAATAGTGAGAAAACAACAATGATCGTGACGACACTTAAAAAGTTTCTGGATGAAAGAAAAACAGATTCATTCAAAATAATAAAATCGTTTAATGAGTTAAGCCACATATCAATGAGTTCAAAAAATTGCAAAGTGAATTTAAATTATGTGCTGATTATTACGAAAATGGAACCAAGAATAATGATGAAATGAAAATATTGATGAGATTATTTGGAAAAAATTTAAGAGAAACTGAAAGTTAGATTTTATTTCTGTAAATGTTGTAGATGAAGTTAGTAATTGTGAATTATGTTGTCGTTGTGAGGCGTATTCGAGTGTTAAGTAATTGAAAAATGAAATGAAACAAAAGTAAGGAGAAATAATTGAATTGAACTTTGTTGGGTTATTATTATTGAAAGTCGGTTCCCTCTGACTCCTCGTGTCCTTTTTCAATCAAATAAGCAAACCCAACACAGAATAATTTTATTTGCACTTTATCACAATGACAGATCAATCCGTTTTAATTCAATGTTTGTAATCACAATTTCACTAATTGATTTGCACCTTTTAACCACCGTATGACTCTGATTATCTTAGGGTAGGTTGTCTAAGGGAGAACCACCCTTTCTGATAGATAACTTGACTTTTTACTTGGATTTGGATTCCTCTACTAACCTAGTTACTGCTCGTTCACGTCGATTCACTCTAGTTAATAATATCTGCTCTTCGCGTCTGGTTAATAATGTTTGTCTTTCGTATCTGGTTAATAATGACTGTCCTTTTTTGTCTGGTTAATAATGACTATCCTTTCGTGTTTTTCCCTCTTTCTTTTATACTTCTGCTCAGACTGTTTTCCGACGATTATCAACAACATTCTCTACATTATTAAATTATTAATAATAATTACTTTCCAGACCGACATTTGTCAACAACGTTTGGTCCATTACTAAATTGCTTATTACGAAATAATTACCTCTCCGTAACTCAGTGGCGCCCATTTAATGTTGTTTAGGCTATTTTATCCTGCTATATTATTCCGTCTATGCGCCGGGTTTTCCTCATCTCTCGGATTTTCCTCATCTCTCGGATTTTCCACATCTCTCGGGTTTTCACATTGACTCGGGCTTCCCATTGACTCGGGCTTCCCATTAGTAATTAATTTTTCTTAATTAATTTCCTTTTTTATCTTATATTATTTTCGAGGGACCCCTCACTAAATTTTTATTATTATTTCTGGACTTGTCTCTCAATTTGGCGTTCAATCATACCAATTTCCCCTTATCAATATTACTTTCGAATTTTTATAAATTTTTTAATTAATATTACACTTTTATCATTTTTGTGTTTTATCGATTTTACTGTGCTTTTTCGTGATACCCCAACAAATTTAAAAATAGAAGTTTGAAAGATAATGAATTCTTAGTTGATTGTGGTTTTATTCCTGGAAGTAAAATGAAATACGGATAACGAGGATGACTTAAATTTGTGAAACATTAAATACTAATTTAAAGGAAATTGTGAATAATTAAGCTGATGCTTTGTTCATAGGAGATGAAACTGAAATTTATAATATATTGAAAATAGTTTTGAAAACAGAACTTGATGAAGATAGTCAATTAGAAATTAGTAATATAGTTAAGTGTCATTTGCATGGTAATATGAGTTATAGGCAAAATTTGAAAGATATAGCGCAGAGATGTGAAAAAATGCTCTGAAGAGCAGGAGTTGAATTAAACCCAATAGTATTAGCATTAGATTATGAAGGATTTAATAAAGTAAACTATATTCAGGAAAATTGGTGTTCGAAAGTTCAAAAAATAAGAAAACGAGCTGCTGAAGTAATGGGAAGATATGGAATTATTGTGTTATTATATAAAGGAGAGGAACTTGATGATGATGAATATTTATTTGATTGTGAATGTATACCACAAGAGTGGATATTTAAGGGATAATGAAAATTTTGTGAATTATGTAATTGCAGTTAAGGAGATAAATAGAACAATATTTAAAGATTTTAATCAATTTGAGGGTACAGATGAGGATAAGAAAGTTAATGAAAATATAGAATCAAGTATAATAAAGATAGATGATAATAAGTGTGAGAAAGTTCAGGAATACAGAAGTTTATATGAATTAAAAAGGAATTAGTAAAATTAGCAATCCTAGAACAAGATGTAGAAAATACGAATCAAATATTAAAAGGCATAATAAAGATTTTATACCCGATGTTTTAAATTGAAGTAGATGTGAAAGATTATGTGAAGAGATTATCAGAAGAATTGAAAGCTAGACTTCCTGAAGTTGCGCAGATGTTTGACTGAGAAGATGTATTCTGTGAAGGGTAATTGAAACGTTAAAGGGTAAAGAAATTAATAGAAATTCAGTGTTGACAAGTTTGACGTACATTATTTTAGAAGTTGGCACTCATGCCATTGTAGAAACAGATGAAATAGAAAAGTTAGTTGAAATTGCAGCAAATATTTTAATGAAAACTTTATAAAATGGGCAAAAGAAAACGGGGGTTGGAAGGTTTTGAGTTCACTTCTCCAAGGTATTAAAAGAGAAAAAGAAAATGAAGTGCAAGTTGAACAGCAAGAAAATTTAAATCGAAGTGTGAATTCAGAAATGAGAAAAACTATGATATTTCCGTGGACAATGTTTATGATAATAATTTTATGCATTGTGATTACTCAAACAACGTCGTTAGTAGTTTATGACTGTTCCCAAACTGAAATGGGAAAAATTTATTCAGTGGTAGACAGGGCAGAATGTCCTGATGCGTACCCCATGGAGCCAAAAATTGAAAATGATGTAAAATATCATGTATATCAAGGGTTAGATTTGAGGAGATCGACAGTTAGAAAGTGTATCTTAAAAAGAACAACCTTTGTATTTTATTGCGGAAAATGGAGCCATACCTCCTTAATAAAAATGCATACCATCCTCAGGCCGGGCGAGGTGACTCCAGAAATTTATTTATTTGCATTTCAACTGAATAATTAAAAACTAGGTCAGAAATTAAATTGAAAGCAAAATTGAATCACAGAATTAGAGAAACTATAGTAGTAAAAGGGATAATGAAAGCTAATGGCGATAGCAAAGGTAAAGCGCATAAAATGTACGGTCAAATAGTTGAAAAGACCGTAGTAATGGATAATTACGTAACATAATTAAGAAAATTTGAAGGATCTTTTGATGACGATACAGGAAAATTACAGACGCATCCGTTTTGTAACATGAAACAGACAAGTTGTCAAACGGGAGAATCGTTCCTAGTATATGAAGTCAAATTGAATGTATGCAATTTAGTACTTTTAAAGACGATTGGAAAACAGTTCAGAGAACGACCAGACAGTTTTCATACGAATTATAGAACAAATAATACTATCAAAACAAACTACTGCAGTCTTGATGTATTGCGATTTATTAAAAAGGATAGTACCAATAAATGTGGGCATATGGTGTTTACAAAAATTACAAAGGAATCTATGTTTCCAAAAAATTCATTGATGATGCAAAAAGTTTGCATAAAAATGATATTAAACTAACTCATTATTTCAATAATAAAATTGATTATTTATATCATTATGGCCAAAGCGTTATAGAGAACATGTATCGAGAGATAATTTTAAATTATTGTAAACTAAATAAAGAAATATTACGTAATAAAATGGAAATGGCAGTTACAAATCTAAATATGGTGGCACGTTTGTGTTGGGCCAGAACTCAAATGGCCTTGTGAATGTTTAAATGAATCGGTAACACACATGCAAATATAACATGCAGCTTTAAATTCAAAACCTACGAAAACATCAATTAACCCTATCAAAATATGAGAGAAAAACAATTACATATAAAATAAAAACATAAAAATAAATTAAAATAATAACAAAAACCACAAGATCCGCACGATATAAATATAAACATAACACGAAAACCAAACAAATTTGACCGAAATTTGATAATTTAACAAAAAATGGAAATTTCATGAAAATTAAATTAAAATCAAAGAATTTGAATTAGAAATAATTCAATAAAAATTTCAAATAAAAAATTATCAAATGAAATTAAAAAAATAATAAAAATTAAGATTAGAATACACTAGATTATCCAAAGGTCGAATTTTGTTTTACTAAATCAAAAAGAACACGCAAGGTTAGGGACAAAAAATAGGTATATATACCGATTCATTTTTACACAATTTTAATCATCATCGTTTTACTAATAAAACAGCCTTTTAAAAATCTATTTGTTTAGGTGAGTGAGAGTTTTATTTGGAAACTCTTTCTCAACGTCGCATCCTCGCAATCTCGATAGAGCTCTGCTTGGATATCGGCGTGGGGGGAGTGGTATTTTGTTTGATTTTCGTTATATAGTGGAGCAAGTAATTGTTTTGAATATTATTAATAAAATATTTATAATTCCTAAAATCGTTTTGTTTTCATTAATTATCACTTGTCGAAATTTTTCCGGCCCACAGCCAAAACACATCATAAGTAATTAAAATCAGAAATGTTTTCAGATTCATGTAAGTACGTGGAATATCGCCGATGATCTGTGCCCGTGAAGACCCGGCGTGCGGAACGCAGGGATCGGAAAGTCAATATTACCCGTATAGAAGAAAGGAGAAGTAAGAAAGTGGTCTTTTGGCTACTTCCTCGTTTCTCGATTTCTTTAAATTCGACCTAAACTATATTTACACACGGCTCAAAATCACCACACCGAGTAGTCCAGTGGGCACTCATTAACTATAACATAAACACAACGCGCCTAAGGTTAACCAGGGAAGGTAACGGGGCATTATAAATAAAATCGTTGTTATAACTCTTGAAATCAATGGTAAACTTAAGTTAATATTTTGACCACTAAATTTAAACTATGGATAAGAATTTAAACTCCTTATAATTAAATAGCTCTTAAGCGCCTAACAATTTTTAATCTAGAGTCACGAGTTTAAACGAATTAAATTTAGAGACGTAAATCGGTACGCTTATAGATAAGCTAACAGATAACTACGGGAGTTTAACCGAAATCTCGATGACTTAATGATAGAAACCACCAAAATTTAGACTAATATTAATTCAACTCAAACGGGGAATAAATAGAAAATGATGAAATTACTATTCCGAATCTAATTTACTGAGAATAAGGGATTATAAAAATAAACTTCGAGCACCGTCTCGTACCAACCCCAATAAAGTAAAAGTCATAAGTTTTCGTAGCGCAAAACCCCCATTGTATTGGCATTTTCACGTCAGGATTAGATAAAAGCCCTTTGGGTAAAGGAGAAGAAGTTAAGGTACCTGCTATATGTAGGTAAGGTCACCCACCATAGTTCTTTTCTTTTTCATAAACGATTAGGTTAAACATCTAATAACCCGAAAAAATCAAAAGGCCTACTGAGGAGAAGGTAGTCACCGCTAACCCCCGGAAGTAATATAAGCTTTGATAAAATCCGTTAACATTATACATCATAGTTGCAGTAACTCCCATAAACTAAAACTAGAAAATCGAGCAGGATCGATGAACGTAATCTCCCAACACAAACTCCTTACCGAAAATAAGAAAGTAAGGAATCCAAAATTCGACTTGTAATCTCGCGCTAATTGAAGAGATTTCCCAAATAAAATAAATCAATATTAAAACACACAAATGCAAATTACTTAACTACCAACGCGATAACAATTATTACATGAGAATAAAATAAGTGAGCGGTACATAGGAATCATCACAAATATACAAAAGAAAGGGTTCTAGAATGTCTCATTATATTCATGGAAAACTTCACTTCCCACATTGAAAAATTAATTGCTGATCAACCATCATGGTTCCCGTATCCGTCGATTCTTCCCTTTCTTTTGCCAACTGGATATGACACAAGTCCTCTAATTGATTCCCGTCTAATACCATTTTAAATATTGTTGTGTCTACCGGTAAAAAATCGATAACCATAAATTTTTATCCCTGTCTAAATTAAAAGGAGTTGGTTTTAGACGGTTATGAGTTATCACGAATTAACCTTACCTGGATAAAATTAATAAGTTCCATTGGATAACGCACAGTGAGTGGACAATGTCTGATTACGAATAGATGGGGAAGGCGCAGAAAGGGTAAAAGAACGCCAATTTTCCTGAACTCATAATAATCATTTTTAATAACAGCAGAAAATTACTTTAATATCCAAGAGGGGAAAGAAATTCTGCGTTTCAATATCAGAAATATAATTCGGAATCCCACTGGAATGTTCCAAGATAAAAGATGTACTCGTCCATTAAAATCACCTAAATTATAATGTTAATTCGAATTAAGTACAAACAAATAAACTACCTCTAGAAATAACGAATTTATCTTAGGGAGAGACACTCACGCATAAAATCGCCTACATCGAGACTATGACCTTTACAGGGAAATCCAGATTAACTGACAAAGGCTGATGCGTGCACGTCAAGTCATACACACCGGAATTGACATTCTCTAGAAGCGATAGTGAAAATTTGTCACGATTAGTAGTGACCTTTACGGTACACACTCGCTGTTGGTCGGTGTGCACATCTTTCCACAGATCAATATATGACACACTAACGTTACATATAGTGACGAGCCAGCGCAGCGGATTACATTCAAATAAAACTAAAAATTGTAAGAAAGCTAAAAATTGTTTCCAAGATGAATCCACAAAGAAATACTATAGATAGACGTCAGGACCACAGGTGAGGACGTTGCGATCGAGGAGCAGCCCATGGGTAAATTATTTCCTCTTCATTATTATAAATTTACGACCTTTTTGGCGTAAGCCGTAGAAACACCGCAACACCACTGCCCCATACCCAGGACAAGATAAGCAGCCCAAGTTCAGTGACCACGAGCTTTAATTTCGCATAAAATTTATCAGCTTACGTTATACTCATGCAACTCCCAGGAGTAAGTATAGTTTGACCTCAGAAAATTCTAATCGATATATGACCCTTGAGTAGTTTGATTGTGGGAGCTAAGAATCTGAAACCTTACAAATCGCTATTATCATTTTTGGCAATACCATTGAAAAAATCATTTTCGTCATTTGAGAAACCCCGATGATGGAAAATTACTCGACAGAGAAGTTGGATTATTTTTAGGAATTATGAAAAATTTCAGAATCGATTAAATTATTCGAAAAATTCATTCACACTTTCTATTTTAGAATTATAATTAATTAAATTATTTTATTCATTTCAGGCTTTCTATTTTAGAATTATAATTAATTAAATTATTTTATTCATTTCAGGCTTTCTATTTTAGAATTATAATTAATTAAATTATTTTATTCATTTCAGACTTTAGCTAATTTAGAATTATAATCAGTTAAATTATTTTATTCATTTCAAGCCTTCCGTTTCAGAATCTACGATCGTTTAAATTATTTCTTTTTATTCAAATTTTCAGCCTTAGAATCAAATTTTGGTTTATTGGAAACCAACAATCGGTAAATTATTTTACGAAATTTTATTAGTACTTTTAGTTTTTCGAAATTCATTTCTGTCATATGGAAGAATTATAACTAATTGAACTAACCTACGAAATATTGATTTAAATTGTTGAATAGCCAGATCGCTTCAAGCCCTTTATAGAAGAAAATTTTGACCGTTTAAGAAGCCTTAACCATGCAAGTTAATTGACGAAAATTCGAGTATCGGTACCTTCCAACCCATTTTCCAAATTTTCAAACTGAATAATAGGGTTTCGAATGACTTTTATTGAAATAAACTAATTATTCTGACCAGTTTTGCAAGTTGTCTTTTGATTTCGTTTTTGAACAGAAAATTTATTTTTAAGAAGACTGGTGATGGGCTTAAATCCCTTTGTGAAATCATAGTTATGCCAGTTATACTAGTATAAGCTCGGATTACTTGGGTTATTTTAGAAGACTCTAGTTGTTTATGTCAAGTGGTGCAATTCTCCATTTATTCCACAATTTTGGAAAAGCCAATACAATTAGACATCCCGACTCAGGTAAATTATCTTAGAAAACTGACCATTTTTGGGAGGAATTTAGACATCTTAATTATCCTTACCACCCTTCCAGGCGATTAGCTCCCCAAAATTTTTTTTGATGCTCCGTCGAAATACTCCAAAGACAGTTTTCTGTTTTAGTCACATGAAATTAGGTTCAAATTGAAGTACAGTAAGCATATTCTTTTGAACCCACACGAACCTTGAGCAGTCTAGCTATCCCAGGTTTTACTCAGGGATTAAACCTATTTTGTGGCGAGTTTAGTCACTTGTAATCGATTTCCATTATCGGGATAATCATAAATTTCGGCGTGACATAGTTAAGCTTTCCCCAATTAACGCCGACCCTACTCTATACTAATTACCCATAGAAATTATTTCCCGTCTATGGGGATAGGACATTCGCTCACCTGACTCAGACCTAAGAAGCAACGCCCTCAAATATATCCGAGTAGACGGATGTTAAATAAAAAGCTCCTTCGATCAACCCATGTTAATTTACGGTTTTATTCAGTACAATCGGGATCCCACGTCTATATTATCACTCACGTCGCAGACCAATGGCGACAAGCGTGGCGATGCGCCAATCGAGAACGATATCCCGACATGCCTCAGCCAGGAGAAAACCGGCGAGAAGACACGCTCCTGGTGGAGCTTACAATGAAACAATTTAAGAAAGAGGGTCGATCCAGCAACCCAAGCCCGGCTCATGATATCCATGTGCGGGCCCAGGCACTTCTACACCGCCTCCTGAACCATCAGCGCCTCGTCAACTCCTCAGTGGATCTTGGCCAACGTAGAGGACGATCTCGCAGCCGGGCGACTCGCGGACGCCTATCCACCCTCCCCAAGACCGGCCCGTAATACGAAGTGGTCCGTGTTAGTGATTTCAAACTATTCCCCGGAGGAGGGGGTAAAGAAATTTTTCGAGGATGCCTGACCTCCTTGAGTTAGCCAACACCAACCGTCTCGGTTACTACGAACATTTTTTCTTTTAATAAAAACTTGTCGTTGAGATTTGTTTTCATTTTATTTTGATGATTTCTTAGTACAAATTTTGTAATTTGTTTTAAATTAACCGTATGCTTGCGAATCATAAATTGGTAATAAAAGTGTTAATATCCATTCTTCTCAGAAATGGAATCTCTCCAAATCCTACGAACTGAACTGACCCGTGCCCAGCAAACCAACAAAGCCCTCTATGACCAGATCCTTCAGTTAACCCGTGAGATCCAGCAAACAAAGGCTACCTGGGTGGACCCAAAAACGATCAAACCGCTACATCAACGTCTTTCCGCAGCCCAGAAGGGTTGGGCAGACGAAAAACAGCTGAATCAGAGCCTCCGAACACAGATACGGGGCTTGGAAGTTGCCTTGTCCGCTTGCCAAGAAGGGGCAGCTGTCACTTACCCCCTCGTCTTCGCTCCCGCTCAACTAGCTTACCGTGATACGATGGCCACCCCAACAACAACAATAGCGTCGAACAACTATCGACCAGAGAGGAAAGAGCGGGCAAGACGCCGAGCCGCTCGATTGCCGAAGCAGGCCTAAATAACTTATAGAATGTCTCTTAGCCGCAAGTTACATGTGTTTTTGTCATAATTATATCTTCCTTGTTATTTAATCGGTACTTTCAAAGAGTTTTTCAAGTTTCCATAACCCATACGGCAGTAAAATCTACGACATACATGGGACCCAATAATCAAAAGCGAGCACAGGTCTTCTAACGACAGCTCGTTGGACCCAGGGATTGTTCGAACAACTATAGCATTAGTAATAGCGCTCACTTTTTGCGGACAATCCACCCACTCGAACACATTTCCAACGTTGCCAGCATCGGGTGCCGAGTGGTAACCAGAAAATATTTATATGGCGTTACCGGGAAAACCATAAGAAGATTTAAACAAACATCGATACCCTGTAACCCACCATATGTTAATACCAGAAAACGGAGTATTTGCTAGAATTTTCAGAGAAACGCTGTTTAGCTATAAATGTATAGAAGTGATGGTAAAAATTAAAAAATATGATAAGTGTACATATGAGTTACCAGTGAGTGTTTGAGAAAAATTGAGGTTTATGGAACCCATTACTAGAATATTACTAGAAGAAGAAACAAAACCCAAGATTTTGGAATGTAACCGATTGCTATCCCCATTATATCGTTTAGCGCCAGATTCCTGAATAGCACTACCGTAATATCGTGGAGTTAAAAATCCAAATAAATTAGAGTTAACAAAATTAAAATATTTAGTAAATTTTTCGTCATTAAATAAAATGTCTCAAATGGACTTGTATTCCAGCAAAGATATTGAAGAAGCACAACGGAACTTGTTGTTACTGTCGAAAAAGGAGTGTATAATTTTCTGAAATAGTGAATACAATATTACCTAAAGGTGAAATTAAAGCAAATTACAAATACCTTTTAACACCATATCATTTTAAAAAAGCAACATATAAAACTATGGAAAAGATATGGGGAAATTTTATGTTTTTGGGACAAGCATGTGCTGGATTAATATGCATTTACGTAATTGCAGTAACAATTAAAGTAATACTTTCTCAGATTTTGTCACCACATCGAATTTATACAATTTCTGTTTGGTTGTGGAAAATGATTATTGGATGTATACCACTGTTAGCTCGGTTTTTCATTACAAGTCATCAGTATAAAGAGATGGCTGAAGTGAAAGCACGATTGAAAGATAACCAAAATAGTGAAGAATCAATATTCGAATCTAATAACGAAAACAAAGGTAGTAACAGTATGAATGCTGAAAATAAATCACCACGTCGTCAAAAAAGAATAATAAATTGCAAAATAGAACCGGAATCAAAGTTCTTGCTAGAACCAATGCCAAAATTTAGTGGAATCGATACGCTCACTCGGTGGTGCACACCAACAACGTTTGTACCAACAGCGCCATTTTATCCCGGAGAGAGATTAAAAGAGATAAAACCATCAACCGATATTAAATTAGAACTCGAAAAAATTGAGTCAACAAGTGCCGAAATTGAACGGAAAAACAGATTTGGTTTACCTGGCAATTACGTATTGATGACAATATCAGATGGAGGGAAGCAACCTCAAATAGACATACAATTCAATGAACGAAAAGTTAAAGCACTGTTAGATTCAGGTTCAACGATTACAATTGTGTCAGAAAAACTCTTAACTAAGCAAAAAAAGGCAAAAATAAAACTCTTAAAGAAACATATAAAGTCAATGTCTGGAAATCGTTTGAATATAAATGGAGAAGTTATAGCGAATTTATTTATTGGTAATACAAAAATAGTTCATCCAGTATTGGTAATGCGAAAGAGTCCTGTGAAATTTTTATTTGGTATGGATGTAATGGAGCAGCTACAAGGAATATCACTTGATTGGAAAACTGGAAACTTAGTGGAAGTGGAAACTGGTGAAATCATATACAATACAGGCGATGTGTTCTTGAATCAATCATTGCTTATACCATCGAAAAGTGAAATGATTCTTTATGCTAACGTCATGAATGTAACCGATGAAAAATTTATATTTGAACCAAGTCAAACATTAATTGAAAAATATGATATTCCAATGTGTGATGAAATGGTGAAAGTTAAAAGTGAATTAGTCCCAGTGAGAATAACAAATACTAGTACAAAACCTATAGAATTACAACCGAAAACCAGGTTGGGGAAACTGTCAAGAATTAAATCAGAGGAAGCTCAGAAACTACCAAGAAACATTAAAATTTACAAGGATCCAAAAGTCACAAGTGATGATTTAAATGATGAACAAAAACAAAGGATTACGGCTTTACTGATAAGGTACAAAGCCATATTTGCGAAACATGAGTATGATCTAGGACTCACTCAGATAATTGAGCATGAGATACCTTTGCTTAACGAAACTCCAATTAAATTGAGATCATATAGAATTCCTTACATTCATCAAGAAGAAAGTGATAGACAAATAAAAGTTATGAAAGAATTTGGATAATTCAGAGACAGCTCATCACCCTTTTCTTCATCAATTGTAGTAAAAAAGAAAGATGAAGACCTAAGATTTTGTGTAGGTTACAGAAAGTTCAATCAAGTCACAAGGAAAGACACCTATCCTATTCCTGTACCACAGGAAATGTTTGACCAAATAGGAGAAGCAAAGTTCTTCTCAGTGATCGATTTCAATAAAGGATATAATCAGTTTAAAGTAAAGGAAGAAGATAGACGAAAAACTGCGTTTTCAGGTGGTAAAGGATTATACGAGTTCAACGTTTTGCTATTTGGTTTAATCGGAGCTTCTTTTCAACTTTTTAGAGAGGTATGAATTTTGTACTTCATGACATACCACACGCGCTAGTGTATATAGACGATATCATAATATTTTCAAACGGTTTGAGGAACATCTAGTAGATGTGGAAATAGTGTTTATAAGATTGAGAAACGCAAATCTAAAAATAAATCTCTCAAAATGCAAGTGTGGGAAATCAGAAGTTGTGTATGTTGGTCATATAATTTTGCGTAAAGGTTTACAACCAAATCCAGAAAATGTTAATAAAATAAAAATCTATTCAGTCCCAAAGGACGTGGATCAAGTCTGTCAATTTCTGGAATTAGAGAGCTACTATAGAAAATTTATTAGAGATTTTGGGCACATAACACAACCTTTAAACGCACTATCAAAAAAGCAAATAAAATTCAAATGGGAAACGGCACAACAAAAAGCTTTTGATGCATTGAGAGAAAGTCTAACCAATCAGCCGATTTTGAGATGTCCAAACTTTTCACTGCCCTTTATTGTAATGAAAGCTGCCAGTAATTTCGCATTAGATGCAGTACTAGAACAACAAGTTGAGTGCGAAAATGATCATGTAATAGCTTATGCAAGTAGATCACTAAGGCCCCATGAGAAAAATTATTCTACAACTGAGAAGGAAACATTAGCATTAGTATATGGGATAACTACGTTTAGACAATACTTAGTCGATCGAAAATTCGTTGTATTGACGGATCATAATTCACTACAATAGCTGATGAAACATTGAGATTCAGCCAGCAAGTTAATTAGGTGGTCAAAATTGTTACAGTAATATGACTTCGAAATTAAATATCGAACAGGCCAATCAAATGCCAATGCGGACGCTATGTCGAGAATTCCGGAGAATGATCAAGCCGAATCAAAAGAAATATAAATAATAATGATACGATATTTTTGGCAATTAAAGCAGAAAAAAATATATGAAAAATTTACAAATTGAACAAGAAGATGATGAAGAATTAAACCAGTTACGTAAACATGTAGTTGAAATTAAAAAGGAAAATGACTGGAATCATATTTTTGATGAAAAGCACAAATATGTAATTCATAATGGATTATTAAAATTTGTAAAAAATGATAACTTACTAATTGTAATACCAACAAAACATCGCAGAGCATTATTACTGTTATATCATGATAGTGCATTAGGTGGACATTTATCCGCGCGAAAAACATTATCAAGATTAAAGTTGAAATATTACTGGGAAACTATGGAGCAAAATGTGAGACAGTGGTGTAAGACTTGTGAGATATGCCTTACTAGACGTAATACCGGTCCTAAATATTAGAGTTTTATCGAAACCGATGCCAGTACCGACAGCACCTACGGAAATAACAGCAATGAATATTGTTAGTCCATTGCCGGAAACAATAAATGGTAATAAATATAGAATCATGTTATGACTATTTGACAAAATGGCTAGAAGCTTATGCGATGCCAAATCAAAATCCAGATACGGTGCAAAGAAATTTGTAGAAAATATTGTTTTCAGATATGGAGCACCTAAGAAGTTACTAACGGACCAAGGAACAAATTTTCAAATGATCTATTTAAATCAATTACTGAATTGTTTGGAATAATGAAATTATGTACATCTCCATATCACCCACAAACAGATGGATTAGTGGAAAGATTCAATGGAACCTTAATTAATATGATATCGTCTTACTTGAATAGAAAACAAAAAGATTGGGATGTATTTATTAAACCGTGTTGGTTTGGTTATTGGAATGCAGTAATTTTATTGATAACGACAATAATGCTCATCGTTTGCAATTAAAATGATTCCGTTGATGAGAAACACCTTTCAACCTGATGTACTTAAGACGTAATAATATGCCAATTGATTTAAAATTTCAAGCACCGATATCACAATATATGTATGTAACAGACTATAAAGTAATTATGCAAGAGAGATTGCAGTCCGCATGGATTCAAACAGAACTTAAAATACGGCATGGCCAAGAAATGTATAAAGAGTTCTACGATTAACGTGCACATGAACATGATATTAGAATTGGAGATTTAGTGTATCTCAACAAACCAGAACCAGAAAAAGGGCTATCGCCAAAATTGCAAAGACCGTTTAAAGGACCTTGTGTGGTGTGTGATGCTACAGAAACGAATCTAAAATTACATCCTTCAAATAATAAGAAAGTGGGAATAATAATAGTTCATTCAAATCGATGTAAAAAAGTACCTGTTGAAAAGGGAAAACAGTATTCATTGAGGTCAAAAGGAAATAAAATAAACGAAGAAGTGATAACCAAACAAAAGTTTTCAAAGAATCCTAACCAATTAAGTTGCACCAACAAAATTTTATTGATAACGACAATAATGCTCATCGTTTGCAATTAAAATGATTCCGTTGATGGAAAAACTCAGTATTTATTCAACGTATACTCAAATTGTGTGGATATATCATTGTGAGAAATATGAGGAAATAGAAACTACGAATACTTTTGGACGATAAAACAATGGGAATCCCAAAACAATAATACAAAGATCTATAATCAAATACGATTGAATATTTGGACGAGGAAATAAATAACCTAATAACAATTGAACCGATAATGAATGAAATTAATGTCTTTTGGAGATCCCACGAATCCCAAAAAGTCTAGATGGTTTTTCAAAATTTGGCAATCGACAATTTAAATGTCAGGAAATCATTTATAAATTATATTAATTTAAAATAAAATCAGACTTATAATATTGTAGCTCATTATTATGAAAAAGCCCTTCGAAAAAAAGGAACCTACATAGATGATAAATGGATTGAAATTCACTCTCATAAACAATCGATGTATTTATTCAATGAAACTAATCGTGTTATTTTCACTATGACAACAAAACAATTACAGTTGCTCGAAAAACAGATTCAAACCAAAAAGCAGTTATCTACTATTGTGGAAAAAGCCAGGCTACCTTAAGTGATAAAAATGATACCCAAGTTTTAAAATTCTATCAGCTACGTTCAAAGTCAACATCAAAAATGATATAAATTAAAATTCAGTATTATTGTCGTAAAACCATTTCGGACCCATGACGTCTTACCCGGGTAGATCGCAATTTTGTTCACGTGTATTATGAGAACATTCACGATGAGCACCCAAATAAAGTTGAACTGACCAAAACAAATCATATCTAAAATTCCAAAGCAGTACGATGGGAACTTCTTCAGATATCAATACCTATGACATTATATCTTCTCAAAATCGTTACAAATCATTAATAATAAACAGAACTCGATATGTATTAGATAACAATGACATCTCATGTATATTTGTGATAACCAGCCTCATCATCATTATAATCCTTCTCATTCTTTTCATTATCTCGACAAAAATTCGGAAAACGGACAATTCTTCTGTAATTCGATCCAAGGAATCTAGACCTTGAATAACTTACGAAGAAACATTTGTATAGTTAGATACATTTATTTACTTTGCATGAAAATTTTAGTGTATAGTATTCATATATTTTTATGTTTTATTTGTAAAAAAATTTTCTTGACCTAGTCTGATTGGTTACTAAAATAAGGAGTGCAAAAAGTAGGAAGAAAAAATTTTGGTTTGAAAAGAAATTAAATTTTTAAGGGGTAACAAAGCAAATTTTAAATAAAATAATTTCATAATATTAAAAAAAATTATTTTACCAATTATCCAAAAGTTTTCAAAATTTTTAAACTGGTAATTTTTTATTATTATTATTTATAGTTGATGATTGAGGCGGTGCCCCTCGATCAGTAGCATTTTCAAAATAATGTAAATAAATTTTAATTATGAGTAATTTTAGAGGAATGAATAAAATAGCAGCATCCAGATCAATATATGATGGGTACATCAAGATCCAGAGGAATCAAATTGGTCAATCCAAAATAAAAATGAACAACAACGAGCAAATACAAAATTACTTCAGAATTGATGATAGAAAAATGAAGGTATACATTTTTAAATTAACCAGAAGATCTAGAATTAGGTTGGAAGTGGAAATTTCCAAGAAAAACGTTGAAGAGTATCATCTCCACATAGTGAAAGGGAAATGCAGGACATTTATGGAAATGTATTGAAAAAGTTGACAAATTAACCTCGTGGAAAATTGGAAAAGAAATAATGGCCAAAGGATGACGTATTAATTGCCGTAGAAGTGAGGAGATAAAACTCGGAAGGAGAAGTCCCAAGTGCATATTCAGTGGAAGATTCGTATCCAAGACTACTCCCAATTTCTGAATAAATGCTCAAGAAGAAAATGCCGTTTATCCGAAAATGGCTAACTATTGATGAAATTCGAGAGAAAATATTGTTTATGGAAGCAGGATATGGGATCTCAGAAGCACATGGGATGATCCCATTGTCAGTAGCAATAATGAATTATTACGGAAGAGTAATTAAGGATGTTTATATTACACCAAGAATCAAACTACAGTATTTTAATGTAAGTATTCATGGCATTACTGAGTGCAACAGCCGGAATCAACAGGATCAATATGAGGAAATGAAAAGTATTCAAAATCTTACCAGAGGGAAAATATTGAATTGACACGATTTACAAGCAGAACGAAAATATCTAAAAATCTGGGTTAACCATCTCTATTTGGTATAACACGCAACGGAGAGTGGTACAAACTAAAAACGTTGGTACAAGAAATATGTGGCGAAGAAATGCAGCAAGGTATCCACTCAGCCTTAGAAGATGTAAAAGGAATCCGAAAAGTTTATCTTAAGGTGGAACAGCAATAGATCGATGATGTAGAGTGTAAAACAATAAACCCATCAAGGAAATACTCGCTAAGTGAGTATAAAACAATGAGAGCATTGTTTGTTACTTCAACTTACAGAAAGTCAGAATAATTTGGTAATCGACGATTTGCAAATAAAAATGCATAACATTTACCACTGTTTAATGAACGGATGTCTAATATAGCTTCCTATGAATATGAAAATTAGAAGTCATTAATTTTAATTTGATTTTTTTTATTTCTGACCCATTCAATTAAAATATTATAATTGTAAGTTTTCAGATTTTATGAAAAGATTTTAACTATAATTGGATTTGTTCCCAACATTACAATCAAAATATATATTATAAAAATTAAAACAAAAAAATCAATTAATGATATTTTTATTTGTTTTAATGTTTTTCCTTTTCTAAAACCTTCATTACATTCTCGTACCAACGAAGCTCGATAAGAGAACCTGCCAATTCTTTTCCATCATTGGATCTGATTCTGACAATTTGCATTTTAATTGCAGGATAGAACTTGCTAATGATATTCCAAGCTAGGAAAATCGCACCGGTGATTATGTAATTCACCTTTGTTCTTTTACCAAAATGGCACAAATTACGAAATGTGCATGGCAAATGTGATATTGAATGATGACACTCATTTTCACTTTTGTGATGCTGGTATATCCATATACCCTCCGCTTCTTTCAAATCTACTTTTTCATAATGAGACAACAATGCCGACTTTTCGATAGATTTTACCGGGAGGTTTGCGGTTAATAGCTTGAATTCGTCGTCATGTTGATGTTGAGCAAGGCCGACTATCTTGAAGGAATTTGATGTAGATGTACAAAAATAATTGTTTTTAGGGTTTTCATAGTATTTTTCTTTAGCTAGTTCCCAGGGAATTCCAGAGCTGATATTGGTGACTTTATGAATCTGGATATTATCTTCATCGTTGGGGCCCATTTTAAATACATTTACAAAGTCGTCTATAAATATATTGTCTGTTTCATTCATAACATCTCTAATTCCATGATTATATTGGTTTGAAGATTTTGCAGCTTGAGATTCGTTTTCAACAAGTACTACAAAATATTGAAATAGAATATTTTGCATTCTTAGATCAATGCCCAAGATTCGGTTCAGAAATTTAGAAACTGACACATTTTTATGTGTATCGAGTCCAACTATTCTTAGTGCTTGGCAGGCACTTTTGCGAAACACGCTATAATTGTTATTATATCCACAAAGACACTCTTTTGGAAACAATACATGTGGAGAAGGGTGGTTGTGGATTGTTGTGAGCAATGTTTTTACTGCTTTTAGTCCGAATTCATTATCAATATTAAATTGGCTCAAATCTCGAGTATCAGCGCATCGTCTATCACCATGTGTCAATGCACCCAAAGACTCTAATCGTTTCGCAACCGTAGCCGCAAATCTCCTTTCACCAGCTAGATCAGAAATTAGAAATAGGTAATGAGGAGGAATAACTTGATTTGATCTATGAGTTCGTCCAAATTGCTGAATAGCTTTATCAGCTGACCATGGCAATTCTAGCGTTATGTGAAATCTCTGTCGTTTATTCTCAAACCTTTTATCGGAGTGCAATGAAATACCCGTACTTGCAGCGTCTGAGATAATTGCGATCAGTTTTTCACCTTTATTAAATCGATCTTTTTCAATCAAATTTATTTGATCCAAGCTTATTTCTCCTTCTCTTCTTGAATGATAACTAACCATACCATCTACTTCAACAATTCGTCCTTTACGGCCTGTAAGTTCAGCCACCTTTTCCGGCCCACCAAGTTTAAGTATTAGTTCATCCAATACATTCATAGGAAACATACTGTCTACATCATCAATAGATTTTAGCATTTTCTGTTGAGTTATATAATCTTCAGAAAATATTTCTTCATCGTCAACAAAATGATCTGATTCATTTTCATCGTTAATTATTTTCTTTTTTTTATCACAGTTTTCGGTATCTGAATCAGATGAATCGGAACTCGACTCGGAATATATATCACTTTCTGAGTCTGACACATTTTGTAATTCTTTCTTTATTTTTGCTGCGATTTTAAAATTTCTTGGATTTGCTTTTATTTCATTTAAATCAATCATAAAGCCTGAATCTTTTTTTTCTTGAAATTTCTTTAGATTTTTTACAGACGGATAATGATTTTCAATCAAACTTTTTATGACTGATTTTGCATTTGAAACAAAGTCTACCAAATCACCAGAATTTTCTTCCAGTGCTCCGATAGTGCTTGACTCACCAGTTGATTGAAGACCAATCACAACACACTTTCCTTCGGCCAGCTTTTGATTGGATATTCGAATACATTCCTGTATTTTTGCAGATATGCACAAATACTTAAAAAATCGCTGATGTGCTGACCAAAATTGAGCTTGAAAATGATTTTCTTCTTTCTCAACAACATTTTTATTCCGATCAAATGCTTTTTTAAACTCTATGTAGATATTGCACCATAATTCAACGCATTTATTATAAACATCAAAAAACTTATGGCCGTTAATTTTAACATTTTCTATTGAAGTTTCTTGAATTTCAAATTTGACATCTGCAAAACTCAACTGGCGTGCCAAATACAAGCCCTTCTTTTTTAATTCCATCGCAATGAGCTCCATGGCTCCAACCCCGTGTTTTGTCAAATTATTTTCAAATTCATCAAATTTTTTGAAATGTTTTTTGGGACCCCACAGTCCTAATCGAACCATATACGCCATATGTTTTGGTTCTGATGCTCCTGTGGCACTGGAATACACAATTCGCGCTTGTTTCAATTGATCCTGTAATTTCTTGACAAGATTTCCTGTTTTTGTTTTGCTTCCTTGATGAAGATTCTTTGCTTTGTGACATTCATCAAAAATTATAACTCCGTCAAAATCTTTACCGCACCATTTCATTATTTGATCAAATCGGCTCTTATGATAATTCTTTTCGACTTTCTTGCAAGTGCTTATTAATGAAGAATATGTCACAAATAAAACTCCTTCATTAAAATAACGGTTTTCTTTTGAGTTGATCCTTGAGTATTTCATTTTATTTAATGATTTAACTTTGATTGCTATATCCTTTTTCACCGTAAGATCGTTTAAATCTCTTTTAGCGTCTTCCTTCAAGTCATTTGAAACTGATATCCAGATAGCTTTTTTCCTTCCAGCAAGATAATTCTCGTAAATTATGGCAGCGACTGTCCTCCCTTTTCCAACCCCAGCCCCATCGCCAATTAAAAATCCAGCTCTGCATCCATCCGAAAGGATTTCTTCGTGCTTTTGACAAGCATAAATGACTGCTTCTAGTTGAACATTCGACAAAAAACCTTTATCAATAATCACACGAGGCATTCTCAATTGATAGCTCATTCCAGGACTGATTTCTGTTGACAGAGATCTCGATTCAACAACATTATATGGATGTTCTTTTCCATATTTCAATCTTGCAGGTTTGTATTCACAATAAGCGTCATTATACTTTAGTTCACCGAGTTCTTCATTAACGAAATCATATTCTTTTTGTAGAAACGAAGGGATAGGATGTCTTTTCTGTACTTGATTTTTCTGATTCTGGTCGTGAATAGCTGGTCTTTGGTATTGAATGTGTGGAGATGGTACTGTAAATTCTGGAGAATGGTTAATCAACTTTGGATATTGAGCTGTAATAGATGGAGAACTGTGTATAACCTTTGGATATTGAGCTGTAATAGATGGAGATTTGGGTATAACGTTTAAATATTGAGCTGTAGTGGCTGGAGAAGGGTTTAGAACATTTTGAGATTGGTTTCTGACTGGAGAAAAGTTTATTTTTATAACTTTATTTGGAGGATCTTCGCAATTTTTTTCCTCTGAATTCACCCGTTTAATAATTCTAATTGGTTGGTTAATTATTCCAGGATTACAATTATTTTTTGGAATAATTTTAATAATCTTCTGTGAATTATATAAATTGTTAGGATTTGCTTGAATCACTTTTACAATTTTCTGAACATTAGGAGCAGAACTTTCCACAACTGGGTCTCTTTTAATAGTAGTAGTTGCATTCAAAAAGTCCATTGTAATATAAATTAACAGTGAAAACTTCCAGAAAAGAAGACCTTATATATTTAAAAAAACATATATTATTTAAAAATGATTGGTTAAAAATTTAATAAAATTACTTTGTTAAAAATAATATTATAAATTTAAAATATTTAAACAATTTAAATTAAAAAATGTTTTCCATAAATTTAATTCAAAATTGTAAGTGATATTTTTAAAAAATATATATTTTATTTTAAAGTCTAAAATAAAAAAAATATTTTTTGACTCACATTGTACAATTAAAACTTTCTATTAAAAACTTTAATAAATATATCAATTATTGAAACAAATCAATTTTTAATTTCTTAATCGTATTTATATTAATATTTTAGTTTTTTAAAAATTATGTATTTAAAACTATTTAACTTATTTTGTTCCAATGTTTAAAGAAATTACTGCAAAATAAATTAATGAAATTATATTTCTTTAATAATTTCTATTTTAATAGTTATTAAAGAATTAAATTTTCCTAATATGTTTTTCCCATTGCAATTGATTTAGTTTGTGCAAGTGTAGAAAATGTTATTGAGTAGAATTGAATTGTTTTAACGTGTCAATTGATTGCAATTAAGAAAAATAATATATTAAGAAAATTCTATATTTTGAATGAATAAATAAATGGTAATTGACTCGTCAATTAAAAAGAAAATAAAATTAATTATTTTAAAAATAATCCTTTACAAAATGATATTGATTTTTACTAACTTGCTTAATTCTAAATTTTTAAGAAAAATTTTTGTTTTGCCGAATCAATTTGAATAAAATCGATAATGCGATTCAAAAGTTTTTTTATTCGATAAATTTTGTGTAAAGATTTATTTGTCGGGAAAGATTCATTTTTATGTATATTTTTATTCATTTTTATTTATATTGTATGTTGGGTTACAAGAAAACATGAATAAAAATTTTAAAATTATCAGAATCAATTGAAATTAATTAAAATTTTGAAAAAAGTTAAAATCAATATTTTTCAGGGAAAAAGTTTTAACGGGTAGCAAATTTTACTGCAAAGACAAATAAAATACTATTAGACTGAAATAAGGTATATTGAACGGTCGGGAGCCCAAAAACAAATTAATTAAATTATTTACCGACGAACCCATTAATTAAGGGCCACCGAGCTGAACGTCAGCTTAATGTGTTTTCCGGCATAAGTGAAACGGGCAATAAATTGTCTGCAATGAAAAATTGTTTTTCTTGCAGTAATCCAGATTAATGGGAATCCAAAAACTATAAAAGCAACTGACAACAAAATAAGTTGCCAGTTGGTCGGAGCGCGAAAATAACGAGTCGAAGTAAACTAATGAATAGCAGTTAATGGATAAAGTTTATCAGATTGCAGTTGAACTTACATTGTGATACCCTTAGGGTGTGTACGATAAATAAATTATTGTATATCGTGGTGAATATTTGTCAATAAAGATTTCTTTGTTGGAATTTTGTCTTATTGATAATTGAACACGAAGAGTGGGATCGAGAAACCTATTCATCAACGAATATTAATTATCCCAACATGTATAATAACTTTAAAACAAAAGACTTAATTAAATATTTTAATATATACGGCTTTGTAATTTTGCATGGCAGAAGAAGTTTTAAGTTAGTTTTGTACTTTATACCCTCGCTCCTTTGCATAAGAGTTTTTAGCATAAGCAAAAACCTACTGTCCCTTCCAACAAGATAAAGACTTCTTAATCAAATCCTTTTACAGGAGAGAAAGAAAATTGCATCTGCAAAGTGTTAATGGATTGATGAACAAACAGATTAAAATAAAACTAAATTAACTTTTCATCAAAACAATTAGGTGAAAATCACAAATAATTAAAAGAAATATTTATGAATGTTAAAAGATAAATATAAACTCGCATCCAAAGTCAACAATAATTCTCTTAATTTCATCGTGCAAATGAATTCTTGTACTATCCATAATTAAACAGGCATTTTCCATAAGCAATTCATCCCTCACAGAATTCATGTACATATGCAGAAAAAATAGAAGCTTTTACAGTTGAATAATAGATCGTACGACAATAGCACATTCTGTTTTTATTATACTTGCAAGCAATGATACTGATTGCCCTCTTATTGTTGGAACTTGTTTTATTGCTCTTGTTCCTCGTTTAGTTCTCGCCCGCGTTCTTCTCAGATGTAAATTAAAAGATGATTCATCAATGAAAATGGCTTTAGAGAAATCATTATTAAAATGATTATTTAACCACAAGGAATATTCTTTTCTCAGTCTAATCATATAAATTGCGTTCACTCGATCAAGTTTACGATTAGTACGTTTAATGGTTATTTTTAATTCTTCTAAGCATCTGCTAATCGTTGATATTGAAATGCTAAAATTTTTGGAGTATCATACATTAAATGTAGTCGCATTTCGTGAATTGTTGATATTTGCCACTTCTAATGTTGCATTTCTTTTAAATGATAAGTGGTATCAACAAGTTGATGGAGTAGCTATAGGATCACCTTTAGGTCCAACTCCTGCATCAATCTTTCTTTCAAAATTAGAGAATCAGATTTCTGATTTTCCTTTAGTTAAGCCTAAAGTATATAATCGTTATGTTGATGATATCTTTTTAGTATTTTCTTGTTCTGATGATGTTCTTTTTATAAATTATATGAATGGATTTCACTCTAATTTTAAGTCCACAGTTAAAGAAGAAGTTAATTCATTTCATCAACTTTTAGATTTATTAGTCGAAAGAACGGCGAATTGTTTTGAAACAGAAATATATAGAAAGCCAACAGATAAAAGCCTATATAATACTTCGAATAACTTTTGTGACTTTAAATATAATAGAATTATTATTAAAAGTTTGATTTTCAGATCATGATCATTACCTTCTACGTTTGTAAAACCTAACAAAAATATACAAAAGCTGGTCTCTCTCTTAAATAAAAATGGGTATTCTAAGGCGTTTGTAGAAAGACTGACTAAGGAAACCATTGATTGCCTTATGATTGCACCTGATGAAAACAATGGCAATTATAGCTCACCTAATGGTATTAAACCCATAAAATTTAATGTTTTTGTAATTCCATACTCGGAAGGTTTTAGAAATTCTATATTGTTTTCACAAAGTCATAAGGCAATTCAAATTTATTTAAAATAGTATCAAAATCGTTTAAATCAACAAAGATGTTTAGTAATACATCTCAAACCCCAACTTGTTTAGTTTTTGATCTAGTGTATAAATTTTCATGCAATAAGTAAATTGGAAAGAATTTCATGTGAGGCTTTGGTGATTAAATCACAATCCCTTAAAATAAACGTTCAATCGGCAACAAATTTATTGAGATTTTTTAATTAAATCATTTAATCGTAACTATTACATCATTATTGTTTCCGTATATAAAATTTAACAAAAATTAGGATAGCAGACGAAGATAAAGATAATTCCCTCGAAATTTATTTCTTTTATTTGGCTTTCTCGAGTTTTTATTTATAATGGGTCATCATTTTTTCGATATTTAGATGCAAAATAATAAAAATATTAATAATATAAATAAAATTTAATTAAAAACACCTGTTAATTCGGAATCTTGACTTCGTTCTTATTGGCAGTTTGATTTCCTAAATTTAACACATCCATTAAAAGTAAATTCCAAACTTTATTTCAAAACAATCTGCCAACAATTCAATATTAAAACAACGATCTAAAGTTGTTTGTAATCACAAATGTTTTTAGTATTTCTTTTGAGGATATTTCAGTAAGCATGAATTAACAATTGAATAGGGAATATTAATACACAAACATTCAATAAATATTTAATATATTTAAATTACAAACATTCCTAAATAATTATTTTACAATCAAGCAATTTCATCATTCCATAATTTAACTTTAAACTTATTTAAATTTATTATTATAATTTTATTAAAGTTTGTTACATAGTTTTAACACTATAATTAATTGTTCTATTTAATTATCCTCACAGTTCTAAAATTAATAAAATTGAAATAGTTATTAGTGACGATGAAAAGTGTATTACAAAAAATATTCAAGTTGGTGGTTCTGTCAAAGTAGTATATGAAAGGTGGACTTAGACCATTTCGAGCCCCGACACCGATTCTTAGATTCTTACCGTTCCCACGGGGTCGGAGCTCGAAATGGCTGAAGTCCACCTTTCTTATACTACTTGTCAATATTGATGAAGAACCTAAAATTGAAATAGAGTTTAAGGGTGCTCCAAAAAATGCAAGATTTGATCCACTCTTATAATTTATAAGTGTTAATATTAGTAAATAAATTTATTGGTATAACATAAAATAATAATGAAATCAATAAAATAAATGTTTTCATTTGGTTGGAGGATTCCTAAATTAAATGATATGAGTTTTATAAGTAATGATCGAAATGAATAATGATAATATTGCGTGACATCGTTTTGTAGGTCGGCGACATTGGAATATTTCATGGAATGAAGGTTTTTATCTAATCTTATTGTTGTGAAAAAAGATATGTAAATATTTAAAAGATGTCTTATATACAAAATTTGAGAATCTAAGGCTGGTTAATTCTTTGGCTGGTGAATCTTGAAGGCATCTTTCTCCGGGATCTATTAAAACTTCAATGGAATCGGTTGGGTTTACACCGAACTATTAACTGGAATCTTTCGAAGCATGATATTTATAAATTTTTGCTTAATGATGTTTCGGATAAAAAAATCTTTGAAGAATTCGATGTGACAACAAATATTTGATATTTTTGACCTGCGATAAATATATTTTATATTTTTATTTAAATAAATGATTTAAATAGTATTACTATATCGTGTTGATACAGTTCAGCGTTATCAGTTAGTTTGACATAAAATATAATGATAATAATGACAAATAATAATAGTAATAATAATAATAATAATAATAATAATAATAATAATAATAATAATAATAATAATAATAATAATAATAATAATAATAATAATAATAATAATAATAATTATTATTATTATTATTATTATTATTATTGTTATAATCGTCATTATCGTTACTCTTATCATTATTATTATTAAATTATTAGTAGGGATTCGTCCTTATTCCTCAGCTTTGTGAAAATACTTTACTAATATAAAATTTTAGCTGTATTCCATCCTCATTCTACAGTTTTCGATAAAGTATTTAGAAGCTTTGACAATAATTTTAACGGTATATTTTAATTAGATACGCAAAGTTTCAAGAGAAAATCTTATTTCATTCACTTTCTCAAATATTTTTGACCTGTGATAAATAAATCTTATATTTTTGTTTAAATGATTAATTGAAATAATATCAAAATTTTTAAATAATATATTTCTCATAACTAGCTCAAGAAAAAGATTAGGTAGAGAACGAGATAAAATGAATAATACGTAAGAAATGTGAGATTAAAAAACTTATAAAAAATCAAGTCTGCCGTTGTATTGATAGAAATACGAAGAAAAAAAGAAAAGTAGAGAAAAAATTCTTAACAAAAATGTAAAGCCTATAATAAAATAATTGTCTAGAAAATTAATTACAAATCTACTTTTGAGTCGGAATCTCAAAAATTTTACTTTTTTAAAAATTAAATATATTTTAAACAAACTGAAATCATTTATTTATTTAAGTCATTTATTGCATAGATAATAAATTAATTGGTTTTTGTTTTTCTAGTGTGATTAAATGAGATTTTTGGTTTGTTTCCATTTGTATAAATTCGCTGTTGGAAAGAGTTGAAAATCATTATTTATTTTGTCAATGGATAATTATCGAATCCTTTCGGCATTTGTCTGTTTGTTTATTGTACTCAACGAGGGGGTCATTTCTGGACCGGTGACAGTAACGGAGAAACAATTTCAATCGGCTGTCACTTCCTGTGGATATCCATCTCCTCCATCGGTCAAATACAAAGCTTTCATTCAGGGAATTCCAAAATCTGATATTGCTACTGTGAGAGAGCTGGCAATGTTTCTAGCAAATATTCTTCACGAGTCTGATGGGTTGAGGGCAAAGAGCGAATACCAATGTCAAAAGGACGGCTGTAAAGGTCAATATGACTCGGGGCCAAAAGGTGTCGTTTATTATGGCAGAGGATACATGCAATTGTCATGGTCATACAATTATAAAGCCGCTAGTAAAGCTTTATATGGAGACGAAAATAAACTCCTCAATAACCCTGATCTAGTGGCAAATGATGAGAATGTTGCTTGGGATACGACATTCTGGTATTGGAAAGCCAATGTTCATATTGCTCCCGGAGTGACTGCTGGAAAATTCGGAGCATCAATCAAAGCTATCAATGGTGCACTGGAATGTGGGGGACCAAACGAGAGAGCGAAAAAGCGATTTGTTAATTATGGAAAGATTTTGAAAGCGTTCAATGTCAATGAATCTCCCATCGAATCAGGATGCTATAACTAGTTCAAAGTTAAATAAATGTTTTTTGATTTAAATTCATTTCTTTTAAATGACGTTTTAATTTAATCGTAAAGCTTCAATGTGGTCGACTTTGGACCTTCGAAAAGTTAAAGATTTTATAAATTTTCAAAGCCTCAAATATTTCTAAAATCTTTGACTTTACATCAATTTTCAACCGGATATCTCTCTTCTGGTATGCAACTAGTAAACGCTAAAGGTTCTCAACGAATTCTTGTTGATTTGCGGGGCCCGTATTCATAAAATAAACGTAGTAAGTTGATTTGAAAAATAGTTGTAAAGTTTTTCATGTATTCATGTATACACTTTTTTCGTAGTTAACGGTCAGTTACAAAACAAACATCCATAAAAAATTTTGGTGATTTGTAGTAACTTTTCGTGTTGTATTAATCCCATCTGAAATCACAGGTGTATACATTTGACATCCAGATACAATTAAGGATATGTCAGGTATTTTTCTATTAAAAATTAGAAAATTAAATTAAATCAAAAAATCTTAGTTTATGTTTTGTCATTAATAATATTATCCTGTCAAAATTGTACTAGTCAACTGCAATCAGACTTACTAATCTAATCAGTATAAACAGCGCCATCACCACCTCACGTTTGAACTACTAATATTGCACACTATCAAAGGATAGCGAAACTCAGTAGGAACCAGAGTTTCCTGCAAAGGAAGTGCGCGCAGTCCTCGCGTTTGGTTCCGTTTTACCCTTTGTGGTCCGGGCCAAACCACTGAAGCCACATTATAGTCAAACCAAATCGTTCGGCTATTATAATCACCTATTATGTTGGGGAAAAAACTGAAATAAGTTAAATTTTGTTTGTCAGCACGTTAACTTAAACAAAAGTTTGAGCGGTAAGACAAATCTTTAACAATGAATGGCTCATGAAAAGCAAGGAAAGAAGGAATTCCCTTAAAGGTGGAAGTGCCAATGATTTTTCTTTCTTCTCAGGTACCCACCAATCGACTCAGAGTATGAATGTAGATCATAGATCCGGCGCACTTAATACGAATTGTAAACATAATTCAACATTCGGTATTGAATTGTTGTAATGTAGATAATGAGGAAAAACGTAATAAATAGCTGATGTCGATTTGCCCAAAAAGCGACAGCCCGATTGCCCGATAAGTTTATTAGCCCACGATAGAGTCCTACATGAAACTTTCAAATTTCTCCGCAACTGTCTATGAAGAATTCGTGAAAAACTAATAGATTTTGTTTCTAAATTAGAAAATTAAAAGAAAGTTCTTACAGAAGATACTGAGATAAATATCTACATCGATAAGGACAACTATGAAAATATTAATGAAAAAGATTCAGAATTTTACAAACTAATCGTGAAAACAGAACATATTAGTGCGTGTATGAACTGTGGCTTGTGTTGCTTTTTTCACGCTGAAAAACTATACATTATACACAGAAGCATATTCAGTATTATTTACATGTTACAAATATTTATTAACGCTGCCAATATCCCAAGTTTCATGCAACCGTTTTTCGAAACTAAAATTTATAAAAATCGAGCGAGATTAATTTTATCTGAAAACAAATTGGAGGCATTTATGCTTATGAATTGCGAACTAGGCATATCACAAAACTTGTCAGAAGGACAAATAATGGATAAAATAAAAAATCAAATCAAAATATATGGAAATATTCTCAAATATTTATGAATTGATAATAATTTTATTTCCAAATCTGTCGCTTACTTTTTACTTTCAATAAATTGAATTATTAAAATAAGTTTAATAAAACATGCTTTGGTCTTATTGATTTTATTTGTGGTTAAGACTGAGAGTTTTCAAGACTTCATTTCTTGCGACACAATTATTCAATACAAATTTTCTTGCGACACACTAATGTGTCGTACGACACACCTTGAGAACCCATGGTTTAGACTTTAAGAAAGAGTTGCCAACTGTTGAGTACAAAAAAAGAGAACATTTTCTTCAATAAATTAATTTTATTTATTAACTTATTTATATACACGTTTATTACAATTATAATATAAGATTGGTAACTTAAAAACAAATTCTAATTGCACATAAAAATTAAATGTCGTCATTTATATTCATCATCCTCCCTTTCATCATTTTTGTATTTATCCACACTACTAATTTCGTGTAGTATTTTATTATCTTTAATTTCATTATAAAAATCAATACAGGAAATGTTCTTATAATTATAAACTACCTTAAAAATTCCACCTACAGGGGGAATTTATGTTAATTAATCCACGTTCATGTTTTGGCTAGATATTGTAAAAAACAGATAATAAGATTGATTGTTTCGGGCCTCGTGATTTGATTTGTTACGCCACGACACATCGCCTGTGTTGGCAACACTATATTAACTAGATCGAAATTTCACATACTTTTTACCTTTACACAAAATAAAAAAGTCTTGTTAATTTACATTTCAAATTTAAAAAGGAACTTTATCTTTTGTGCATTATTAAATAATTATTAATTAACAAAATTTAAAAAAACACATTTGTATAAATAATAAAAAAGAAAGAGAACAAAAATATTTTCATAAAAAAGAGCACAAGTTCTTTTTAAAAGAGACCTATTGGAAACCATACCTTAAGCAATCTATATTTTCTTATTCCAATCAATCTTTCGATATTTACACATTGTTTATGTTATTGTAATTTTGTCAGTAGTCATAAGAATGAAAGTGCCAAGACAAAATTAAAGAAAATTTTGTCGTTTCAACCTGTCTGAATACTACTATTAACATCTTCCAATTAAATATTCCACAAATTTTAACCAAATAACCCAAATCGTGAAGGACGACTCGATCCCTCAATCTGTCCCTCGTCACAGTACAAATGGTTTAGTTGAAAGATTATTTAAAACTATTAGCGACGTAATTGGAATTATGTAAAAAACAAACAATATAAAAATTGAGCACAAATCTTAAATAACGTTGAATTTATGTTAATTCCAACGGTACAGTATACAATTGACTTTCATCTTCGGAAATAAATTTGGTCTGACAATTTGTAAACAGTGTATGGAAAAGACAAATTGAATGTAAAAAATTATGATTCCAAAAATCTAAGAAAAAGATTTTTGGAAGAGTGTAATCACACAAAACTAAAGAAAGTTTTAGAATGGAGACAACATATTAGTTCAAAAGATAATACTAAAAAGGTGGATAAACATTTCTAAAGTTGCTATGAAATTATTGGAAAACGGCATGGTAGAACAAAGAAGGTAGAACAAAACAATGAAATAACTTGAAAAGTAGAAAGTAATAAAACATTAACTGGAGGACTAAGTAAAGTAAAATAATAAACTAAGAATATAATTATGTCAGAATGCCATGTGTTTGATGACTGATTCGGGAGTAATTGTGTGCAATGAAATGAATTAAGTAAGTATGCGATGTGTATCAATAAAATCACTAATACTAATAATAATCCTTTTATAGATTATAAATTGTATCACAATTGGATGTTCTAGTTTGAATTTTTTTTATTAATGATTGTATGTCAAAGTTTTTTTCTAGCATAGTTGAACTTATTATCATGTTTGATTGGGTTAGGATGTCAAATCAAGAATTTTAAAAAATATTTGAAATTTTTAAAACATTTATAAAATCTTTAACTTTTCGAAGGTCCAAAGTCGACCACATTGAAGCTTTACGATTAAATTAAAACGTCATTTAAAAGAAATGAATTTAAATCAAAAAACATTTATTTAACTTTGAACTAGTTATAGCATCCTGATTCGATGGGAGATTCATTGACATTGAAAGCTTTCAAAATCTTTCCATAATTAACAAATCGCTTTTTCGCTCTCTCGTTTGGTCCCCCACATTCCAGTGCACCATTGATAGCTTTGATTGATGCTCCGAATTTTCCAGCAGTCACTCCGGGAGCAATATGAACATTGGCTTTCCAATACCAGAATGTCGTATCCCAAGCAACATTCTCATCATTTGCCACTAGATCAGGGTTATTGAGGAGTTTATTTTCGTCTCCATATAAAGCTTTACTAGCGGCTTTATAATTGTATGACCATGACAATTGCATGTATCCTCTGCCATAATAAACGACACCTTTTGGCCCCGAGTCATATTGACCTTTACAGCCGTCCTTTTGACATTGGTATTCGCTCTTTGCCCTCAACCCATCAGACTCGTGAAGAATATTTGCTAGAAACATTGCCAGCTCTCTCACAGTAGCAATATCAGATTTTGGAATTCCCTGAATGAAAGCTTTGTATTTGACCGATGGAGGAGATGGATATCCACAGGAAGTGACAGCCGATTGAAATTGTTTCTCCGTTACTGTCACCGGTCCAGAAATGACCCCCTCGTTGAGTACAATAAACAAACAGACAAATGCCGAAAGGATTCGATAATTATCCATTGACAAAATAAATAATGATTTTCAACTCTTTCCAACAGCGAATTTATACAAATGGAAACAAACCAAAAATCTCATTTAATCACACTAGAAAAACAAAAACCAATTAATTTATTATCTATGCAATAAATGACTTAAATAAATAAATGATTTCAGTTTGTTTAAAATATATTTAATTTTTAAAAAAGTAAAATTTTTGAGATTCCGACTCAAAAGTAGATTTGTAATTAATTTTCTAGACAATTATTTTATTATAGGCTTTACTGATAGATTTGTCAGTAGTGTTTAGTTGTGATTTAGTATTTTGATCAAAATTTAGAATTTTAACTAAAATGTCGTCACGTATCAAACTAAAGATCATCAGGATTTTTCTTTTGATCTCCTCATTTAAAAAAAACAAATTGATTTAAAAATTAATTTCATTTTTATTTAATTTAATTTTAGATATGGCTATTGAATCGGACTTTGTATGTTGCAAGGGTCGCCTATTGTAAGCAGTGGACACTTTGATTGCAATCCTTCAAGGCTTCTCCGAGTAAAATTCCATTATCTGTCTAATTGTTTTTACATATATTATTTTCTGTTATTTAAAATTGTAAAAATATTGAAATTCAATAAAATAAATATCTTTTTATTTCAAAAATGGTGTGAATTACAAAAAATAAATGAAATTTAAATGATTAGCGCATATTTGAACTGACCCGTTGATTGTGAACGGACTTGGTCTTTCTACTTAGACTCTACTGGCTGTTGGAGTTTGGTGATTTTCAAAAATTATTTTAATAAATAAAAAAATTTTGGAAAATAAATTAATTAATTAAAAATAATCAAAAAATTAAAATCAATATTTTCCGTGGGAAATGGGTATGTGCCGATGTCAATTGACGAGACGAGTACGAAAATAATAATATAAAATTAATTCGGGACACCTAGAAAAGGTTATTTAAAAAATACAAATTAATTAATTAAAATGACGCAAACAAATAAATTAAATTAAGGAGAAATTCTCCGAATTCAATAAATTTAATTACGAAGGGAATTGATTTTTCCGTAATGTGATTTATTTCGTAGTCTTCTCCGGGGAGCGGCCAAAAGATAAAAGCAAATTGTCTAACTAGTTCTCCTGGAGTCCAATGTAAATTGCCGTAAATCAGATTAGTTGTTTGCGGAGATATTCCCTATATAAGGGAGTCTCAAATCAACAACGGAGACACAAATAATTTTGAAAATTTGCGAGTAACAGAAGAGTTAAAAAGATTCGTGAGATTGAAAAAGAACTAGTCAGACTTGTCAAGGATATTTTAGTAGTTAATTGAAAAGGCGGCATCCAGTGGGGATTCCTGCCATTATTGTAAAAGTAACATTCGAATTGTTGTGAAATTGTTAGTAAAAGTTTTCCTGTGTTGAGTTATTCCAGTATCATTTAAAGAGCACGTGGAGTCTGAGCAAACAGTTCTAGCGAACCAAATAAAATTATAACTCAACATGGCTATCCTTATTTGGAATTGATATATTAATTAGAATTGTTGGGCCAGCACACAAATAGCCTTGAGAATTGTTTAAATTCATCAGTAATACAGCACGAAAACCCAGCACCAAGATAACTTAAAATACAATATACAACACCAATTAAACACTTTAAAATCTGAGAGAATATAAATAAATATAAAATCAAAGACATAAAAGTAAAATAAAATAAATACAAAATGCATCAAGAACCGCACGAAATTTACATAAAAAATCACATAATAACAAGAAAATTCGACCGTAAAATGACCATTTATATAAAATTAAAAATTAATGAATTAAATGAATAAAAATAAAATATTTTTGGATGAATAAATTTAATTAAAAATGTTAAAAATAAATTACCAGTTTAAATTAAGAAATAAATAAAAATTTAATTTAGATAACATAAATAATTTCAAAGTCGAATTTTGTTTAATCGCAATAAAAACTAACACGCAAGGTTAAGGCCAAATTATAGGTATAAATACCGATGTGTTTTCACAAATTTTCAGTCTTATTTTTCGGAGAAGAAATTTCATTACAGAACTGTATAACTGGTTGTATAACTGGTTGAGAGCCGTGCATTCAGGCAATTAACACGGGTAAGTGTTTTGCCTGAACACGATCACTCTCAACTGGTGCAATATTATTAATTGATTTGTTCGAAGGGAATTGATGGGTAATTTTTCAATTGAATTTATGGATGACTTTTCAGATCGAATTTATGGATGATTTTTGTTTTTCAAATTGAATTTATGGATGATTTTTGTTTTTCAAATTGAATTTATGGATGATTTTTGTTTTTCCAATTGAATTTATGGATGATTTTTCAGATCAAATTTATGGATAATTTTGTTTTTCCAATTGAATTTATGGATGATTTATCGAATTAAATTTATGGGATTTTCGAAGTAAATTTTATGGAATGGATACAATGAATTTCAAATGTATGTGGCCGATGTAATATGCTGAATAAATATTTTCTATCTATAGCCTTAGTGCATCGAAACTTTTATTCCAAATGCTATGGTAAAATATTATTTGTTATTCCTTTTCCGGCCCACAGCCAAAGACACATCACAAGTTAATAAAATCATATACAGTACTCGAACTGTGTAAGTGCGTGTAAAATCGCCAATAGTTCGTGCCCGTGAAGGCCCCGGCGTGCGGAACGCAGGAGCCGAAACGTCAATATTATCCGTACATAGGGGAAATTGGAGGGTAAATGAGTAGTCCCTTGGCTACTCCTTCACCATCCGTTTCCTGTAAAATTAACATAAATTTTTAACAACAATCGGCTCAAAATCTCTAACACCGAGTAGTCCAGTGGGCACTCATTAACTATGAAATGAACATACATAGATCTTAAGGACAAAGTGGGGAAATTTGCGAAATCGTTGCAACAGTTAAAATGAATAGCCATCGGAAAAAGATTAATCCGAACGACCAAAATCATTAAAAATAATGTTTTTAAATAAGAATTAAATAAATTAATTTGAGTTGAGGCGGAAAATATGGGCGGGACGCTGCTCAGATTTTCCGAATTAATTCAAATACTTAACAAAAATCGTAACGTAAAAATGGAACCGTAAA
Organism: Schmidtea mediterranea; assembly: GCA_022537955.1. Lineage (NCBI taxonomy): Eukaryota > Metazoa > Platyhelminthes > Tricladida > Dugesiidae > Schmidtea > Schmidtea mediterranea. Next base: position 95,075 of record JAKGRZ010000037.1, on the reverse strand, counting down.
ATAAGGGCGGAACGCTGCTAAAATTTTCGAATTTACAAAAATACTTTATCGAAAACCGAAAAATGTAGATGGACTACGGCTAATGTTGTATATCAATAAAAAATTTCTAACGCTGAGGAATAAGGACGGATCCCTACAAAATCTTAATAATAATAACGATAATGATAAGGGTAATGGTAATTATAATAATAATAATAATAATAATAATAATAATAATAATAATAATAATAATAATAATAATAATAATAATAATAATAATAATAATAATAATAATAATAATAATAATAATAATAATAATAATAATAATAATAATCATGGTATTTGTAGTAATGATGATAATAATTATGATAATAATAATAGTAGTAATAATCATAGTAGTAATAACAATAAATATAATGGCAGTTATAGTAATAAAAATAATAAAAAAGGTAATAGTAGTAACAATTAAGAAAGGTAATATATATAATAGTAACAATGATAATGCTAGTAATAATAATAGGGAACATTGTAGTTATGATAGGGATAAGAGTAAGAGAACTAGTGTGTGAATACTTAACATAACCAAGGGTGTACCAACCAAAGAATAATTTTCGACATGGACAACGATAAGAAGGACTATGGGAATGGACATAAAGATAGATGATATGAGAGTATAGGTTAACATTTGAAGGAGATAGGAGAATAATGGGACCTAATAATCAAAAGCGAGCACAGGTCTTCTATCGACAGCTCGTTGGACCCAGAGATCGTTCGGTCAATTATAGCATTAGCAATAACGCTCACTTTTTTCGGACGATCTACCCACTCGAACACAGTTCCAACGTTGCTTAGCAACGGGTGCCGAGTGGTAAGCGAAAGAATTTTGTATGGGGTTGCCTGGGTAACAACCATATAGTTTCAAAATATCAAAACCCAGAAACCCACCAGAATGATTAAAACAAAATAAATTTTACCATTGGTTTAATTTCATCTTTAATCAAAATCGCTGACTTAATCATGTTTATTTTATTTTTATATGTAATGGTTAAAATAATTCATCCCCATTTTGATGAGCCAACTCTTCAAGCAATCATCAAGTAGCTATGTGAAATCTCGCTTTATTCATTACTAATTTAAACAACCACGTTTTATGCTCTTCAAACTCACGAGTGTGTTTTCGTAAAGAAAGAATTAATATCGCCAAAATAATTTGGAATCAAGTACCAAGAAGAAAGCTCTTTAAATAAAACTAAAAACTTAGTGAGAGTTAAAATTAGATAGTTAAAGAATTTGATTTATAAAAAAGTGTTATGAAGAAAAAAACAGTCTCGATAGAAGTTCAACTAAATTTGTATAGATTATCTGTCATTTTTATCAAGCAAAATAGATTGTAGAATTGGAAATTTGAAATATTATAATTGGAAATAGTGATAAAAATTATTTATGTCCAGTTATTATTCTAATTGACAAAACGTGGAGTTAGATATACAGCTTTATTCTGACAAATAATAATAACACATTTGCAGGAGTTACTTAAATGAAAACTTTCTGATTGGTCCGATCGCATTAGTCAACCGCACAATTTATTCCTATTAAAAATATTAATTTTTTAATTGATAGCTAAACTTAATTTCCCGCCTGAGTCATTCATTCGAACAATGGCGAGGTGACTGTCAGCTTTATAAAATATTAATACGTAAAATAAAAAGTTTAAATAAATAGACTGAAAGTGTAGTATGAGATCGATGTGTTTTGAAAATCTGGAAAATAACATATCACAAGAATGTTTGACTAATTTGAAACAGAATGATGGTTACGGCCTTAAAAAGTATAAAAAATTAATCAAATTTTAAATTCCAATTAATCGAAAGGATTTGTCTTACATAAAGCTTTTCAATTAAGTTAATTTAAATTATCCCTATATCTGATTTTCATAAGAATTTTCTAGAACATGATGCAAACAACCACAAATTTCCCCGGTTAGTTTTAATATTTAAATAGACCCATTTTTTGATGTATTACAGATGTTTCGTCCTGATTAATAAATTTCTATCGCGTCTGAGTGCACATCGTTGTTTTACATGTTGAAGACCGCATTGCAAAATCGTATTTCTCACATATAGACCGGCATTTTTTGAATTTACAAAAAAATCGTTTTAAAATGAGGCTATGTCAAATTAGCTAAGCCCGCTATATACAGTTTCTCTTCGAGGGAGCGGTGAATCGACTACTATATATAAATTGTATTTAAATCATACCCACCGTGTTTAAATATTTGTAGTGCGTCTGTGTGGTCTTAAAGTTTTTTGGACTGAAATGTGTGTTTATGTCTGTATGCGCAAATATTGAATTTTGATTTGGAATCAGTTGTTTGAGTGATTATTTTTTAAATTTGGACAAATTTTGAAAATTGATTGTTTTCAGTTGTTTTTGTGAGTTTTATTATAGAAGCAATTTGAAAATTGAGCTGTTTAATTTTCAAATAATCAAACTTTGTTGTTAGCCACAGAACGTATGGTATTAGTTGAATCCATTTAAAAATCAATATCCTGAATAAAACGTTTATTATTTGTAGTACAGTAATTCTCCAAACAAGCGTCTAATCCAGTCCCTGTGGTCAATAAAGTTAAATAAAAATACAGACCAACAATCTCTTGTTTACAGCTCTGTTGATGAACGATTTTCAAATATAAATGAAACGGTGATTCCTTGGTAGCAGCATAATATATCTGATAAGTGAAAAACAAAATAAGCCCTTGCTGCGAAGTAATAATCGAAACTTTTTTCAACAGTATAATTATTACTTCGCTGCAAGGGCTTATTTTGTTCACTTATCTGATTTTCAAATATAAAATATATTTGTAGTCGACATTTAAGTAGTAGAAACTAATGAAAATTTGAAATCGAAAAATTTAATTGGCATTCTACTTGCATAATTAAAAATAAAATTGTAAAACATTTTTCTGACTCAGTAAAAATTTTTCTATGGTTACTGAATGACACTTACCTAAGTGCGTTCAAGATTATTATACTATTTCACATATGTGCCCATGGTAATTACCATGTTGGTAATTCAGACAGCGGTTGAAAATCCATGATCAAATGAGCTCTACTTCTAAAACTATTTCTTATACTATTTTCTTTTCAGTTTTCTGACTGCTGATATAGTCATAGATCTCTTTCTTTTTATATCATTGTCTATGTTTGTCTACTTCTACAATAATTATCTCATTTTGTCCACTATATGCGTTATTTAATTAGAAATCTTTCATAATTTGAGTAGGAACTTACTCTTATTTTATAGAAAATATCCTTATTTTATTAATTGATTGATTTAGTAATTCAATCTTGCCTCTTTAACTTCTTTCTTTAAATTCTATTTATGATATGTTTATTCAAAAATTAATTCTCGAGCATTTATCTCCCTATTTTCATCCCAGGCCAACCTATAAAATTTATTTTTACTACTCCCGGAACACATTTTCGTCCGTCCTTATTAAAATAATACGGTCAGCTACCTCATAGTTCAGCGGAAGATGACCTGAAGTTGCCAGCATCCACCAAAAAACAATATTTGTTTTTACCCGGAAATGTGTATATTCAAGAAATTTTGGCCTTGGTTAAAGTGCTAACTTATTGCGGACATCCACCTACTCAGACACAGTTTCGTCTTTGCGCAGCATCGAATGCTGTGTGGTAATTGAAAAGCATTTGATGGAGTTGTCTATGAAACGCCTATATAGTAGTACAATTTCAATACTTATTAACCAATCATCAATAACAAAATATTTACTCAGAAATATCACTATGTTGGGCTAGCACTAAATTTTGTTTAAATGGATCGGTAATAGCACGCAAACACAACACGCAGATTTAAAATCAGACCCATAAACACCAAATAACCACCGAAAAATATGAGAAAGAAATAATTAAAATATAAAATTAGAGTTAGAATATACAAAAAATTCCAAGGTCAAATTTTGTTTTACTACATCAAATTTAACACGCAAGGTTAGGGTCACAGAACAGGTATATATACCCATTCATTTTCACAGAAAATAATCAGTTTTTTAATCAGTTTTTTGAGTTAAAAACTCTAACACTCGTGCTTAACACTTTTCTAGCGGAACACTCGAACACTCACTAATCGAATTATAAAAGCTACTAAAACCATTAACGAAAGGTGAGCTGGTATGACCTGCCTGTGCTATATATGAATGTAAAACTAGTATTATACAAATATATTATGAAAACTTATCGAATCATTATTTCGTCGAAATCTTTCTGGCTCACAGCCACACACCAACAAGTCATTAAAATCCTACATAAATACCGAGCAGTGTAAGTGCGGTGTAAGTCCGTCAATAGCTCGCTTCCGTGAGAGATCTCGCCGTAACGACGGACTGGAACGTCAATTCATTCACTATTATAGGGGCAGCAGGGAGATCGGGAGTCAATCTTTTGGTTGATTACCTTTACACCTACTACCGAAAAATCGACCTTAAAACGTAATACTCATCGGCTAAAATAATCAAACAGAGTAGTCCAGTGGGCACTCTAAAACTCTAATATCAAAATGCAAAACTCCTAAGATCAACTTGAGGTTAAAGGGAGAGGGGCTTGAGGAAATCGATGTAACGAAAATGAAAACCTAATGATTAATTAATTAAAATTTGATGAAATATAGAAGTGAGACGTCCTAAAGTTATACGAATAATTTATCATAGGTTAATCAATCATAATTTAACACTAACTAACCCGTAAAAGTGAATCGAACCCTACAAAATGACAGAAAATTCATTATAAATAATTATCCTGCGAGCATTTACCCAAAAAATAACCAACGAGATTACCGATACCACTTTAATAACAATAATGAATAGGATAATATCGATAATAAAAGTCGCGCCAATAATGATTTTGAGAAAACTTGAGGAGTGTTCACTGTGCACATGGAACTTATTGTGAAATTTTTCTACCCCCTCGATCGATGAAAGAGAATAAGTAGAAACAGCCAATCAACCATCACCACGACGAAGTCGATCTCTCATTAGCAACGTGGCAGCGCACAAACTTACCAGATACACCTGATTCAATTCATTAAAAACTTCTATAATACAAGTTTTAATGAACAACCAATTAGCATTATGGTTAAGTTTATGAATTAGCCATTTTTAAAATGGCTAACAGGTAAATGTTTTAATAAAGTATATTTTAAGGCTTGAATTGTGATCTCGTAAAGTTATGAGATCATTATTCAAGCTCTTAAATAATACTTTTAATCATCATTTATTTTTAATTCAGTTTTAATTAATTTTATTAGGTTTTTTTAGGAATTTATGCCAATTTATTGGAATTATTATACTATAAATTGTTGGACCAGAACACGAATGGCCTTGGAAATGTTTAAATGAATCAGTAAAATACACGCAAATACAACATGCAGTTTCAAAATCGAACCTATTAAAGCACCAACTAACCCTGCTAAAATACGAGAAAGAGAACAGTTAAATATAAAATTATAAAACATAAAAGTAAATTAAAATAATAACAAAGTGCAACAAGATCCGCACGAAATAAACATAAACATAACATGGGAACATTAAATTTGGCCGAAATTTGATAATTTTCCAAAAAATGCAAAAATCCATGAAAATGGAATAAAAATCAAAGAATTTGAATTAGAAATAATTCAATTAAAAATTCAAGAGAAAATTGTCAAATTAAATTACAAAATAATAAAATTAAGAATAGAATATTCTAGAAAATAACAAGTTCAAATTTTGTTTTACTAAATCAGAAAATAACACGCAAGGTTAGAGTCGTACAATAGGTATATAAACTGATTCATTTTCACATAATTTCAATAAGTTTTAAAAAACTTGAAAGCAGTTTTACTCAGTTTTACGGAAAACTTGAAATCGATTTTTGACCTGAATCTGTTACTTGGAACAACGCTATTTTGAAGTGAGTGAGAGAATTGTTAGAAACTTTCTCCACGTCGCATCCTCACAACCTCAATGGAGCTCTGCTTAGGTGTCGGCGTGGGGAGAGAGTGTTGCTATATGATGTTCAAATTTTATGTATTATGCTCAGAAAATTTATGAAATATAGTATATGGTCAATATAAATATTAATGAACTGAAACTTTTCCTTCAATGCTGTAATCTTTTCAGGCCCACAGCCACTCACGCACCGCAAGTTAATAAAATATACACACAACTCAGGGTGTGTAGGAGCAGTTTATCTGCCAATAGCCTGTGTCTGTGAAGGTTCCGGCGTAAATAACGCAGGGCCCAAACATCAAATCATAACCGTTATAGGGGAAATTGGGTGGAGGGGAAGTAGTCTTTTGGCTGCTCCTCTACCGCCCATTTTCCTGTAATTTCGACCTAAAATTTGAATTCTATATATCGGCAAAAATCAAGAACATTGAGTAGCTCGGTGAACACTCTTAAAATCATAACGTAAACACAATTCTCCTAGGACCAACTTAGAGGGAAAGAAGTGGGGATATGTGCGGAAATCATTGTTATGTGAAAGATAATCTAACTCGGTAAAGTAATTTCATTAAAATTCATTAACTATTATGATTAATGGTATTAGAGCAAAGCGGACAAAATTTGTAAATAAAAATATCTAGTAAAAGTTGGTATATTCTCACCCACGAACCCATTGATAAAATATGAGATTAACAGTTTCAATAATAATTACGTTCACCATACACTAACCTTTCGGTCGAGTAAATCAATCCCTTCAAAATATTCCAAAAATCATTTATAAGCAGATTTATTAAATAAAGTAATAAAATATTAAATTAAAATGGTAAATGACAACTAACGAGAAGAACATAGAGGCCACTCTAAAGTTATGATTTCTAATAATGGTGCCACCAAAAAGTCAGGAGGAAAATACCCGCCCAAAATCAATAATTCATTCTCACCCTGTTAATAAAACGTATAATACTAATTTACCTGGAGTTGAAATTCGCTACAGTCACTCCATTAAATGGTCAGAGGATTTAAGACTACCAGAAAGATAGAAATACTATATAAAAATCATTACTTGACTCCCATTCGACAGACAGCGGTTAGGAAAAGTAGACGGTAGGCTCAATCAACAGAATAAAGTATAAAAGACGCAATCAGATGATTAATGCACAATTTTTGTCGTAAATAGTATGAATAGCAACCGACCCAATGAACTACGATCCAGCGGCCACCACGCGCGATACCAGGATGCGGACGAAATACGGTTAGAGCGAAGAACAGACACATAAGGAAGTATGAATTTATTTCAATTGACTAATTTTAATTTTATAAAATATTCATGTACCGAATCACCCGACCCGAGAGAAAAACTCTCATCTAAACCTGCCAAATAACCTATGCAACTAAAATGGTCAAAACTATTGTCTATCATTGTTATTCTTGAATAAATGAAACACATCAAAACTTTATTGCGACAATGTTACATACAGTCAAATGAAAACTATCTAATCATGACTATTATTAAATAAATGAAATGCATCAAGCCCTTATTGCGATAATGCTCTATACAGTCAAATGAAAGCTATTCAATTATAATTATTATTAAATAAATGAAATGCATCAAAACTCCATTGCGCTAATGTTCTACGCAGTCAAACGAACGCTATCTAAGTGTGATTGATAATAAATGAATGAAAGCGTCGAAACCACATTACGATATTGTATTATGCAGTCAAATGAAAGCCACTTAAGTCGCCCTTTTAAGCTCTCGCCAGCCCCGGAATTCACTGACGAAACATGCCAACTGTTTTTCTTTTAACTCGAGCAAATATCTAGCCAAATAACCAGGACAAAAGCTATAAAACCAACACCACGTCTAACCACATGACTGGTACTCAAACGTTTGTCAGGGAAACATTAGTTCAACAGTTGAATACACCATATGCCCAGGTGTAAGCGAAGAACGTCGAACTTCAGTTCTATGTCTAGAGAATTCCGTAGAACAATAAAAACAAAATTTTATCCTACCGAACCTGCCACTAAAAACACTAAGTTTCACCAACGCAATCGAACAGTTAACTTATGAATCGCGATTCGAGTATCGCGAGATGAAATCAGGAACTACCCTAACGAATATACAAACTAGAATGCATACAAGTCCCTCGTCATAAAAACCTCTTCGACTATGGACTTGATAAGACCCATTACGAAAACTTAATTCACCTATAGGTTGATGCATGGTCTAATAACTCTACGCGAACGATTTATTCAACAATCTAATTAATTTTTCCTTTTAATGAATATTAACTCGATCAGTTCACTATAACTGCTACAAACGAATTATCTGTTGCACATGTTAACACCATATGAACGATTCAGTTTATTAGATGATTTGATAAATTCTTATTCAGAGGTTTTTGGATGGACAAATCTCGTATCACGATGAGATTCCCATCCCACTCCGCCGCAAAATGTCGACAGGCGATGTGGAATGAGAGGTATTCTATCTCCTTGGTACGACCGACCAGATTCGAGAGACAGGATGACATGGAGGACGCCAAACAGCCATATATTTCCATCAAACGGGAGCTCGGGCGAAACCCGGCTCGTGAACTTCGAGGGCGGGCAGAAGATATCCTAGCCCGAATCGAAGCTCACCAACGGAAAACCAACAGAGAAGTAAATCGGGCTCGCCAACATCTCAAACAAGTAAACAAAGATATCGTAGCTGGCTTGATCCCGAGCACGGATGGGTATGCCTCTTCGTATGGCATCTCATTCGAGCTCAATGATCCACGCGTGAATCAGCCAATCCTGCCAATGACAGTGTCGGTACCAAAGAAGATTCTTTCGGGAGAAAAGCGAACGAGAAATGGAGCCCTAAGACCAGAGTGGGACCATACCTACACGCAATGGTCGTCACGACAAGACCCCAGAGATCAGCCCTCCACTTCACACCATATTTGACTGGAAACAATATTGATTCACACTGTGGTTGATCTAAATACAATAATATTAGTTTCGTTGACTTCGTCTATCTATAATTATTATAAAAATATTCGCCCTAATAAAACCCTTTCAAGACTCTAGATTAATACGCCTCAAGACATTATGATTATATTTATTTTCATTATAATTCCTATTTATTATATAAACTGAAACATTCGTGATTTATGTTTTTTTTCCTTTGGCAGAGATGGACCTTGGCATAGTCCTGAATGATACACTGAAAGACGCACGAAAAGAAAACAAAGACCTTCATTGTCAGATGTTGGAGATGACCCGAAAAGTCCATCGAATAAAATCGACGTGGATAGAACCAGCAAAAGCAAAGGTTCTATATTAACGAGTGACCGCCGCCCAACGTGGATGGGCTGAGGAGAAAAGATTGACACAAGCCCTGAAAACGCAAATTCGCTGGCTAGAGGTGGCGCTTGCAGCCTGTCAAGAGGGCCGGCTCAACTGGCATATCGGGATTCAACAAATGCGACCAAACCGGCAGTAAAACCACCACAACCTCGTTTTGGAAAATTCGAGCGGGGGAAGCGACGCGCTCTGAGATCTTCTGAACAGTCAAACTGAGAAATATTATGTGAAATAAATGTTTTCTTGAATTATCTGTACGTTTTGTTAAACTTATTAATTATGGCTAAAAAAGTTATGCATGATAATCAATTTTCAATCAGAGAGAGAGAGGAATCATTGATCACATTTACAAATGGAAGGGACCAGAAATAGAAAATCGCACATTTACCTTCTATTGGTGGTGCGTTGAACCCACTATAGGATCGGGCCTTAGTAGTTCCTATATGGCGCTCACCTTTGGCGATCCTATAACCGGTGGTTACGTTACCAACGTTGCTTGGCAACAGGTAACTATTGGAGGCAAGATGATAATTTTCATATGGGGTCAAGGACATTGACAACAACCTTTAACCCCACAAAATGTAAGTCAAATTAATTGAAAAATAAATTTTATTAAAATACAATTCAATCTCCAAATATTTCAATCTTCTTGCAGCAATTTGGAAAAAATCGCCGAATGTGAAAAAAATATTTTTTAAGATTTTTATATTTTTCTTTTCTTAGCTCGATTTCCAGAGCTTCATTGATTACATCGAATCTACTAGTGAAGGACATTGAGCTGAATCCATTTTTCTTTGCGATAGTTTTCCGTATGATTAACTTAATTTTGCTGAAGACACTTTCGATTGGATTCAGGAACGGACTGTTCGGTGGTAAATATTCTATAAAGTTGTTTGCTGATAATGCTCCTCCGTAAATGGATGCATTATCGTTAATAATGTGATATCCATCTACATTCAATTTGTACGTAAGTTCGTTCAGGAAAATCTGAAATGTTCCCTTTTTGAATGATCCTACAATCAATTTGTTGTGAATTGGCCCTTTTACACCAATTGCCAAAGCCAGTGACATATTTCGTCCACGATTACTTGGAATTGTCGAATATATTCTTTTCCCTTTCTTTTTCCTTTCATATGTTTGACTTGTCCATGTGTTGAAGCCACATTCGTCGACATATATAAGTTTTTTGTCGTGCCAAGCTTCTTCTTGGAATCGCGTCACATACTGCATTCGCATTTCCAGTACGCGATCCGAGTTTCGTGCGGCGATACTTGGCTTTACTTTTTTATATGATATAAGTTGATTTCTTAAATATGTACAAATTGTGCCCTTGGATGCTCTACAATTTCTTTGCATCAAGAAATTTCGCATTTCCTCGAGGCTTGCATAAAAGTTATTTTCAACATAATCTAATAATTTATTTCCATTTTCTTCCGAAATTCGTTTTTCACGGCCCCCTCTTCTTCTTTTTGAAACAATGCCAAAATTTTTATATTTGTAAATTATTGTTTTTATGGATGACTTTGAAAATCATAATAATTGTCCATATGTGTAAAAATCTTTGCCATTTTCCATGGCATTGATAATTCTAATTTTGTCTTTTTCTGTAATTCTATAAAAATATTATTTTTAGACTTAAGTTATTAAAACGTACCTTTTCCTTTTTTTTCTCAATTCCACATTTGAGGGTCCTGGTTTGATACATTCAGATAAATTGCAAAAGCTGTAAAAAAATTAGTTTATTTTAACTTTAAGATAAATCTTGCCTTTTTATTTCTTCTTCTCCGCAAAAAGATAAAGTTGCAACAGATATTTCTGAAATATCTGAAAAGCTGTAAATATAATAAATGGATTTAATTTAAATGAAAGATCTTACCAATTTATTTCATCATTTTCTCGGAAACTCAATGTAGAATCATCCGAGTTTTCATAAAAAATTTTATTAGCCATTTATAAAAAAGTGTCTAAAATGTTACTAAAAATAGTTTTATATAAAGTTTTTAATGAATTGAACATTTCTACATTTTGAAAGTTTGCATGCATTATTTACTATGTATTATGTGTTTATGTTTAAAAAAATTTTTCTTCAATTTCCTTCCTTCCTATAATATAAGTTTTTATTCAGTTGAACAAATTACATGCAGACACGAGTAAGTATGTATGTTTCTATATTATAACTTTATTGATTTTTTCATTTTATTATAGGAGTTTTTAATGAATTGAATCAGGTGTATATATGCGTGGTTGAATCCATGCTGATAAGATTTGTCACTCTGAATTTACTCCATGTCAAAGCCTACAGCGCACCGATCAGATTCCGGTATGGTAGAAATGATAGAGAAGGCCGGAGCTTCAATCCGAGAAGATACCAGGAACCGAGATAACTCACCGATCCATCGAGCCAAGGACAATTGAATGCGTGCTCAGGATAGAAGTCGAGCCGAGAAATACCCGACAGGTACGGCCAATCTTGGCCCAAATTTTAAATATGTATTAAATTAATACAAGTTTCTGGAATTTTCATTTCTTCTCGTTGAAAGATGCAATCGTTGAGACAATAATTCGAATCTTCTGGAAAGACAACCATCCATCTAAAACGAAATAATTTACATTGTTGTTAGCATTCTTGAATAGTCTACCTAATTTTTTAATCCCTCACAGTATCTCCCGAAGTAAATTCTCCTATCTACGTGGAATATTTCGCCTAATTGATATACCCCCATTGTCATTAAATCTTTCTTATTGTGGGGTTAGTGGTGTTGATGACCTTCACCCCATTACATACAAAATAGTTTTCACCCGCCAATGGTTACCCGTTGCTAGGCAACGTTGGTACTGTAACCACTGGTCACAGGACCTCCAAAGATGAGTTCCGATATCAGAATTGCTAAAGGTTAGTCCTATGTCGGGTTTAGCGGACTGCCGTTAGAAGGCCTATGTCCGTCTTCTTTTTTAGGTCCCTTTATTACCTTCCTTTTATTATATCTCTTAACTATATTTACTTGCAAATAATAACATAATAAACTAAAACAATTTTATTTATTATCAACTAAATGAGTTTAGTTCTTCGAAAGTATGGAATTGTTAGTTCATTTAGGCACTCCTTGGGCGCGTCGACGCATCCGTTCGGTTCGACCAGGTCTAGCATGTGAACGAGGTTTCTTGTTGGTCGATTGGGATTTTTCTTGGTCGCGATAGGCCAATTGTGCCGATGCGAATACCAGAGGATAAGTTACTGCACTACCCTCCTGGCATGCCAACAGGGCGACCTCCAATCCTTTGATCTGCGTCCGTTGCGCTTGATTTAGTACTCTTTCATCTTTCCAGCCCTGTTGTGCTGCTGTGAGGTGCTGGTATATCTCCTTCATTTTCGCCGGCTCTGCCTAAGTGGCTTTTAGTTGTTGTATTTCTCGACTTTGTTGTAGGAGTTGTCGGTGTAAATGCTGGTTTTCTCGCCTGAGCACCTTTAATTCCCGATTGAGTATTCTTGTTGCTTCCAGTTCTAAAATTAAAATATTTAGCGATTTGTCATCATCAACGTTAATTAAATTTTATCGGCCTTTCCTCTTAATTATTTTTACGATCAATATAGTATATCAACAGATTATTTTCCCTACATCCCGGATAGTCTGTGTTAATACTATGGTTTGGTCGAAAAAACGTTTTACTTTTCATATTATTTACTGTTTATAGCTTTAAAATTTACCGAAAATGTTAGAAACTCAATTCATCCATCTATATTAGTGTAATGATTGTATAATAAAACTAAAATTAAGTAAATTTTAACTCGAATTTATAACGGCAAATGTCTATTCATGAAGAAAAGAAAAGGGTGATGTTTTATAAAATATTCTATTTTTATTACATGTCTCTCGATGGGTTAGAATTTTAAGTACCGGCAAAACGTAAAGAAAGTTGCAAATACGAAAACTACCTCGTGGCCTTTCCCCGCTTGGCATGGAAGCGTCGTTCCTTGAGATTTGTCCCAGCATAGAATTATTTACTCGTTCATAACTGTGTTCGTCGTTTCTTGAGTGGGAGTTCATTGTGAAAATTTAGTATAATACCTCCGGTTTTTATTATGGCTTTTATAGCTAAGATGAAAACTATTGTTTATTGCGATAATTAGATGACCTTTGTCAATTTTAATCTGATTCTGTCAACAATTATTCTTATCAACTTCGCCTATGGTCTCGTGTTGGTTTATTGATCGATGAATTTTATTATTATTCGTGACAATTGGTGGTTCAATTTGACGTTTTCATTATCTTATATTTGCTAATTGACCGGTGAAATTTATGAGTATTCGTGTCGAGGGCTATGTTAGATATGCACGTGTCGTATCAATAATGGAGACTATGACCTATTTGTAATCAGAATATTTTTACCGTTCTTGATTATTCTCTAGTGGATCTAATGAATCGCGATATTGCCGTCTTCATCGTTAACCAAGGGAATGGATCTAGATAGTCGAACTAGTTTAGCTGTTCGATGGAAATTAATTAAGATCGAGATTTGTCAAACTTTCTCTCGGATTTTAATAACTGTTAAAGATGTGCCTGTCCGGAGTATTTATCTCTACGTCCTAGACGTGAAGAGAACTATCCAACGAGTCACTCGTCGTCTACATCTTAGTGACGGATTTTTGGATGATGTTATGATATTCTAAATTTTGAGCTTTAATTAAATTGAATATTTTCGTTATTTGGTTCTCATGCTGTGATTGATGATTCGATTATCTATTATGACGTAAGGATTTATATTCCACTGTTGGGATGATAATCATGGTTATCTTATTTGTTTGGGGCGTTTTATTTTTACTTAGACCTCTGATCGTATACACTATCATCATTTGGTAGCCTTTTCGTGATGTTGCGTATTTTCATCTAATCTATCCGTATTTTATAATGTATATTAGCACATCATACTGGTCCTTGCGTTAAGTCTATATTAATTACGCTTTCACTAGTAACCGAATTTAGTTGGTCAATTTACTTATTCCATTTACGACATTTGATGAATCGTCATCCGTTACGATTGTTAATTTCTTTCATCGTCTTAGCACAATTGATTTGTGTACGTCATTGCTTATAGTTTAACACCACTTAATTATTTTTTATTTATTGTTTATTATTAACTTCTGGTACTTGACTACTTATTCTTAGTTCATGATATTTGATTTCCTTTTTCTAAATTAGAGTATTCAATTGCTCGCTATTGGTTTATGATATTTTATCAATTTATATCGTTTAATCACTCGTTGGACGTTCGACTTGCCTTTTATTAATTCGCGACATTTACATGCTTTATCATGTTAGAATATTAACTTTACTTTTTAGCAAATTACGACTCTTATTATGGTTCACGTTATGATTCCTTTTTTCTTAAATTGCGACATTTTATTATTTACGTTATGGCATTTAATTTCCTTTTTTATTAATTTTTTAGCGTTATTAATTACTACTCAAATTACGATATTTAATTCATATACATCACCTTAAGGTTTAAGTCAGGAATTACTTTAGATCATATTAATCAAAATTTAGTTACTAAATTTATTTGCACTACCCGAGCCTTAATTTAGTCCTACGGTTCTTGTGTTTATATTGGATTTTTTGAGTGCCCACTGGACTACTCGGTGTTATCATTTTAGCCGATTTGTAATTAGACATTTTAGGTCGATTTTTCGGGAGACGGGTGAAAGAGAGCCAGCCAAAAGACTTGTTCTCGATCTTCCCACCGCCCCTATAATGGATAGAATATTTACGTTCGAGATCCGTCGTTACGCACGACAGATGTCTCACGGGCACACACTATAGGCGGAGAAACCGCACTTACACAGTGTGACTAGTTATGTTCTGATTTTAATTTCTTGTATAATGTGTGGCTGTGGGCCAGAACAATTTCGACTCATAAAATAAATTCATCTCTCGAAGATACATATATTGAAGCATTACAGTTGAAATCATAGTTGGCCATTAATTCATTTTATTCATTCAAAAATCATGCGACAAAGAATTCCCACATGCACGAGCCAGTAGAGCTTACCTGAAGATACTTGCGTTCGTGATGTGGAAATAGTTGCCGAGAGTTGTTTCTATACTGAAAAGAGTTCTTCTGAATAGTAGTTATTCATTGAGTGAAAAGCATTAAAACTTTGTGAAAATGGATTAGTATTTATACCTGTTCTGTGACCCTAACCTTGCTTGTTAATTTTTATGCGTTAAAACAAAATTTGACCTTGTTATTATGTGTCTAATTTATTTTTAATTTTTTATTATTTTTTCGATTTATTTGACAATTTAATCATTAACAAGTAATTTTAATCATTTCTGACTAAAATTATTTTATTTTTGCTCAACTTATTCATGAACTCTTTTAATTTTTCGTAAATTGTCACTTTTTCGGTCAAATTTTTGTTATCGTGCTATTTCTATGTCAATTCGTGCATATCTTGGTGCCTTTGTTAATATTTTAATTTAATTTTATGTTTTCTATTTTCTATTCTTAATTATATGTTTTTCTCGCATTTTTAGGTGGTTACTTGATGTTCATGGGTCCGATTTTAAATTTTACATGTTATGTTTGAGTGCTGTTTCCAATCCATTTAAACAAAATCTTGTACTGGCCCAACATTATCTATCCCACCTAAAATGAAGTAAATTATATAATCGTTATATTACCGTTACCTTAAATTTATTATAGTTAAGCATGATAAATTATATAATTGTTATATTTACCTTACCATAGATTTATTTATTCTAACTAAACAAACCTTTTCTATAATTGATATATTTTTCGTTTTATTTATTTTAACTAAACCTAAAATAATTTATATAGTTAATATATTCTTAATTTATTTATTTCTATTCAGGGTGAAATGATTTATGGATAGATTTTATTAGTTTTGATTTTAGTTAATTTATTTGAAATGAACTACTTTATAAAATATATATGCTCTCATTACCTCGGTTTTAATTATTCTACTTAAGATGAAGTCCTTTATGGGATAGACAAATTTTGCCGCTTGGTGGGTTTCTGGGTTTTGATTTTTTGAAACTATATGGTCGTTACCCAGACAACCCCATACAAATATTCCTTCGCTTACCACTCGGCATCCGTTGCTAAGCAACGTTGGAACTGTGTTCGAGTGGGTGGATCGTCCGCAAAAAGTGAGCGCTATTGCTAATGCTATAATTGACCGAACGATCCATGGGTCCAACGAGCTGCCGATAGAAGGCCTATGCTCGCTTTTCGATTTTTAGGTCCCATTATTCTCCTATCTCTTTCAAATGTTAACCCATTTTCCCATATCATTTATCATTACGTCTATTCCCATTGTCCTTCTTATCGTTGTTCGTATTATCGACTTTTACCCTGGCCTGTACCCTTTTGTTATGTTAAATATACTCAATAACTACAGTGTTCCCTATTATTATTACTAGCATTATTATCGTTACCATTATATGTATTATTCTAATCCATTATTACTGCTATTACTATTATTATCCTTATTATTACCGTTCCTATTATATTTAGTATTATTACTATCATTATCATTATTACTATTATTATAATTATTATTATTATTATTATTATTATTATTATTATTATTATTATTATTATTATTATTATTATTATTATTGTTAGAAGCTATAACATTCAATTCTTCAGTCATCAAAATAAATTACTAAGACTATTAAATCCAAATTATATTTCATAAAATCTGATTATATAAACAAATATTCTTGGGACATTTTCTAAGTTTTAATTTCAACCAAATATCAACATACCATTGCATTCATACTTGAATTTCAATTTTATTAAAAATTATTTTATTCTAAAATTTCAATTATCATTTCAATTTTAATATCTTAAAATAATTTAAGTTTCAATTAAAACTTTACAAATTTTAATCGTGAACTAATTTAATTTAGTATTTTAATTTTAATTCCTCACATCCCCCTTTTTTAAAATGTTTGATCTTCTCAACATTTCTGACTACCATCTTCCCATTTTGATCCTTAAGTAAGTAGCTCCGTTCATGTATTTTCTTTATCACTTTGTACGGCCCTTCCCACCTTGCATCGTCTTTATTTCGAATTTCTTGTTTGATCAAGACCACATCTTCCATTTCAAAATTTCTCACTGTTTTGCTTATTTTTGGTTTTAGTGTTTTATCCTCTATTCTCTTTTCCATATCTTCTCTATTTATTTCTTTATTCGAGTACCATTTCATTCTGTCGATCTTCCTCCCAAATATAATCTCTGCTGGGCTTACTCCCGTTGTTTTTGAACTGTTGCATTTAACGTATATTCTATTTCTGGCACTATATCAGCCCAGTTTTCCTTCCTCCTTCATTCAATGACGCGTTAATATACTCTCTGATTGTTCTGAATTGTCTTTCAATAATACCATTCGTGTTATGGTGATATGGGCTTGAGAAAATTAATTCAATGCCAGCTGTCTTTGCTAGTTCTTTTATGCTTCTTGCTTCAAAGTTCTTCCCACAATCTACATGAAGTTCTTTTGGCGCTCCAAACTTTAATATCCATTTATTTAATAACGTCTCACTAATTGTTCTTTCGTCTTGCTTGTTTATGGCCGTTAATGAGATGTATTTACTATAGTGGTCAATGATTCCGCAAATATATTTCTTTTTGTTGAACGTTTCTTTCAATGGCCCACATATATCCATATATATCTTCTCGAATGGTTCTGTACTCTTTATTGTTTGAGTTTCCTCCTTTGTCTTGGTTGTTATCGTTTTCATTTTCTGACATCTTTCGCAGTTCTCAATTACCTTTTTTACTTCCGTTGCTAGATTTTCCATGTCGCAGTTGTTCTGGATATATTTTGTTACTTTCTGTGCACCTGCATGGCACAGCAATACGTGTACTTCTTTTATCATCCTCTGTCTATTATCTGACGGTATCCATATTTTACCTTGTTTAGTTAGTACCGTGTTGTTTTCCATTATGAACTTACAATCTTTATTTTCTAACTTATTCTTTATTTCTTGGACCTCCATATTGTCATTTTGCCACTTGTTATATCCGCCTTCTGCTGTTACTGTTAATATTCTGGTTTTAATTTTGCCGGTTTTTGCGTCTTCGTGTTCCATCATACACTGTACACATGTTCCGCATGTTTCCTGGATAGCATATCCGCGTTTGTATGGCTTGTTCCTTTCCTGTATTCCATTTTAATATCCAGACTGCTTAAATAGTTGATCCATGTCTGGAATTGAGCCGTTATTGGTTTCTTCGTTGTTACCATAAACGTAATAGCTTTATGGTCCGTTCTCAGTACGAATCTCTTACCATATAAGTAGTGGTTGAAATGTTTACAAAAATAGTATATTGCCAATAATTCTTTTCTGGTAATGCAGTATCCTTTTTCGTGGCTGCTCATCGCATGTGAACCATATGCAATGACATGTTCATGTCCTTTTTCATCCTTTTGCGAAAGAACTGCTCCAATAGTATCGAAGCTCGCGTCTGTGTCTAATATAAATTCTTTTCTGAAATCTGGAAATACCAATACTGGGGCGGTTATCAATGCTTCTTTCATTTCCCCGAAAGCCTTTTCACACATCTCTGTCCATCTTATTTTCTCATTGTTTTTTCCGCATATACTTTCTAGTGCTCTTGCCTTCTTTGCATAGTCTTTTATGAACCGTCGATAATAGTTACAGATACCCAGAAAGCTCCTCAGATTCTTCACACATTTTGGTTTTTGAAATGATTGTATTGCTTCTATTTTAGTATTATCTGTTTGTATGCCGTCTTTATTTATTATGTGTCCCAGAAACTTCACTTCTTTTCTAAATATTTGACATTTTTCGGGGTTCAATCTTAGTCCTGCTGTTGCGATCTTCCCTAGGACTTTTCCAAATATGTTATAATGGTCTTCTTCTGTCTTTGTGAATATTAGGATGTCGTCTAAATATACCATCACTCCATCTTTCCACAAGTCTTTCAATACTTTCGTCATTAATTCTTGAAATGTTCCTGGTGCCGCTGCAATACCGAACGGCATCCTGTTAAAACAGAACTGTCCTTCTTTTGTTGAGAATGCTGTTTTCTCTTGAGATTCTTTATCTAACTTCACTTGGTAATAAGCATTTCCCAAGTCGATTGAGCTAAAATATCTGGATCCGTGTAGGATGTCTAAAATTTCATCTACATTTGGCATTGGAAATGCTTGTCTTTCTGTTATCTTGTTTAATTGTCTGAAGTCTAGACAAAGCCTGATGTCTTTTTTCTCTTTCTTCCATACACAAACTAAAGGTGTGTTCCACGGTGAATTGCACTTCCTAATTATTCCGTTGTTTTCTAGATTTTTTATTGCTTCCTCAATCTTGTCTTCCAAATTTATTGGCTGACGTCTCGGTTTAATCATTATTGGCTCTCCTTTCGTGATGATCTTATGTTTTATCAGATTGGTACACCCAATGTCCCATTTATCTGCCATAAAACATTCTTGTTTGCCTGAAATATTTCTAGCAGTCTCTTATTTCCGGTAACTTTTAAAACGTCGATGGCATGACGTAATCTTTCTTCATCTGTTATAATCCGCCCAAATCTAGCTTCTATTTCGCAAATGAAATCACTACGTTTTCCATGTTCTTCTAGTATACATTTCAATTCTATACCAAATAACCTTTGTAGTTCTACTCCTCCAATAATTTCTGGTATTAAATTCTTTACTATAATGAATGTTACATTTCTTTCCATACTGCCCATTTTAACATTGATGTTTAGTTTACCCATAGTTTCTAATCTACTGTTGTTTGCACATCTTAGCGATTCCCTTGTTTCTAATATTTCGATATTTTCTAATCGATCAATTACAGATTTAGCCATCACATTAATTCGCGCTCCTGTATCCAATAAACAATCTACTTTCCGCCCTTGGATATCCAGTGTTGTACTCGGTCTACCTTGCATTATATTATATGTTATTACTGGACTTTTTTGTTCTTCTACTGACAAAATATTCTGCTCTCTAGTATCTTCTACAATTTCATTAATACACACGTCTCCATTTTTCTTTAGGAATTTGTAAATTTTCTCTATCGTTCTTTCCTCGTGTTTTACTACTTCATTTACTTTACACTCCTCTTTAAATTTTTTCTGACTTTCCTTATCATTCGACTTTTTAATTTCTACACTACTATTATTATTAATATCACATTCAAAAACACTACAATCTTTATCAATCATACAATCATCATCCATACTTAAATTACACATACCGTTAGCATTCATTCTTTGGTTGAAATCAATCTTACTTAGTAAATTGCTCCGATCAATGTCCCGTTTGACGGAGCGTGCTCGTTTGGGTCATTCTCCCTGTTATACTCGTCTGGCTGGCTTGACTGTTTTGTATTCATCATCTCATCATCAGACTCGATAGCTGCAATATCTTTTCTATTATATTGTTGGTTTCCCCATTGTCTTTGATGTACGTTCCTTGGTTGATACATATCTTCCCTTTGTTGATAGGTATTTCTTTGAATTCTTCCTCCTGACATCTTCCTTTGGTCTCGATCTCTTCCTTGATTTCGTCTTTCCATATTTGTGTAGCACTCTCTTTCTTTGTGTCCTCGTGCATTGCATCTATGACATTTGATTGTTGGGCATTCTCTTCGTATGTGACCTTCAACACCACATGCATAACATTGAAATCTTCTTTTTATATTACATTCTCTGCTACTGTGTCCCGGTTTTTGACACGTCCAGCATTCTATCACTTTAACTCTTGTCTCTGGTTTCCATTCGTTGATTTCTCTCTTCGTGGCTCCCACTTGTACTACATCTCTATAATTTCTTCCCCCAGTTGTAGGTCGTATTGATCTCACCGTGTTTACTTGTTCAATAACCTTGTTAACTTTTTCTATCTTCTTTATAGTTTCTTTAATTTGTTCCGCCGTTTTGAGATCTTTCATTTCGATTTCTTTCCTGACTTCTTTATCTCTTACACAATGTGTCAATAAACATTTCTGAATTTCTTCCTCATTCTAAGTGTGTGAGGCCAATTTTTTAGTCATTTTTGATATTTTCTCTATAAATATTTCCGCTGAATCGTTACCTTGCTCGTAGTTCAAGGCTTCTCTTAAGTCATCAATCAATGACGTTGGTCGATGAAAAGCTGCTCTTAATTTCTGTTCAACGGTTTTACCTTCTGCGGCTTCATATTCTTCAATCAAAGTCCTGTCCAGAAGTGTAATAACTAGTACCATTTGTGTCTTCACTGGTGTCTTCATTATTTCAAAGAACCTCTGTCATTCTTTGATAAATAATTCGAGGTCATCTCCTCTGTGGAATTTCTCTGGAAGTAATCTTCCAATAAGCAGATCCGTTGGAATGGTCGCCATGTTAGAAGCTATAACATTCAATTCTTCAGTCATCAAAATAAATTACTAAGACTATTAAATCCAAATTATATTTCATAAAATCTGATTATATAAACAAATATTCTTGGGACATTTTCTAAGTTTTAATTTCAACCAAATATCAACATACCATTGCATTCATACTTGAATTTCAATTTTATTAAAAATTATTTTATTCTAAAATTTCAATTATCATTTCAATTTTAATATCTTAAAATAATTTAAGTTTCAATTAAAACTTTACAAATTTTAATCGTGAACTAATTTAATTTAGTATTTTAATTTTAATTCCTCACAATTATAATTATTGTTATTGTTATTTTCGCCATTATCATTACTTGTATCATTATTATTATTAAATTGTTAGTAGGGAATCGTCCTTATCCTCAGCTTTATAAAAAATATTTTACTTATATAAAAATTTAGCCTTACTCCGTCCTTATTCTTCAGTTTTCGATAAGGTATTTTATTAATTTGAAAAAATTGGGCAGCGTTCCTCCCTTATTTTGCAGTTTTATCCAGTTATCCTATCAATTATTGAGCAGTATTCTACTTTTACTTTGCTATTTTTGATAATTATTTTAATTGATTCGGAAAAGTTTAGTAGCGTATCGCCCTTATTTTCCAGTTTTATACTAATATTATACCAACAATTAAACAACATTCTACTTTTACTTTACTATTTTCGGTAAGTATTCTAATTAAATCGGAAAATTTGAGCAGCATTCCGCCCTTATTTTACAGTTTTACGATAAATGTTTTAACTATTTCCAAAAATTTGCGCAGCGTTCTGCCCATATTTTCTGTCTTAATTCAACATAATTGATTCAATTATTATATATTATTTAAAACATTATTTTTCGTAATTTTGGTCGTTCGGATTAATCTTTTTCCGATGGCTATTCATTTTAACTGTTGCAACGATTTCGCTATTTTCCCCGCTACCCTTTCCCTCTCTTTGTCCTTATGATCTATTTATGTTCATATTATAGTTAATGAGTGCCCACTGGACTACTCGGTGTTAGTGATTTTGAGCCGATTGTTGTTTAAAATTTTATGTCGATTTTATCAAAATTGAGTGCAAGAAAGTTGAGCCAAAAGACCCACTCTCAAGCTACTCCCTTTCGCTATTTAGGTTCAATGATTTGACGTTCGAGTTCCTGCGTTACGCACGCCGGAACCCTCACGGGCACAAGCTATAGGCGGAGGAACCGCACTTACACAGCTTGGTAATTATGTTTTAGTTTAATAGCTTGCATGTTGTGTGGCTGTGGGCCAGGAAAAAGGAAATAAATAAATGTTACCATTCCGATCGGGTAAAAGCTTCGATGCAATAAAGATTATTGGCTTTAATTATTTATTTGGCATGACACATATCACATCAGAAGTTCGTGCATCGCTTCATCACCATACATTTAATCAATAAACTCATGAACCGTTCATTCATATCTCAATAGATTCATAAAAGGCATGCGTATGGCTTCATAATTGGTCACACAATTTATTAATCATTCATCCATCCGCTTCATACAGCAAAAAATAAAATTGAAAATCAAGCTTTAAATCAATACTGAAAAAATAAGATTTATTATTTTTCTGTCAAAACATATCAGTATATATACCTATAATTTGACCTTAACCTTGCGTGTTATTTTTATTGCGATTAAACAAATTTGACCTTGAAATTATTTGTGTTATCTAAATTAAATTTTTATTAATTTCTTATTTAAATTGGTAATTTATTTTTAACATTTTTAATTAAATTTATTCAACCAAAAATATTTTATTTTTATTCATTTAATTCAATAATTTTTACTTTTATATAAATGGTCATTTTACGGTCGAATTTTCTTGTTATTATGTTATTTTTTATGTAAATTTTGTGCGGTTCTTGATGCATTTTGTATTTATTTTATTTTACTTTTATGTTTTTTGATTTTATATTTATTTATGTTCTCTCATATTTTAAAGTGTTTAGTTGATGTTGTATATTGTATTTTAAGTTATCTTGGTGCTGGGTTTTTGTGCTGTATTACTGATGCATTTAAACAATTTTCAAGGCCGTTTGTGTTCTGGCCCAACATAAAACACTCCGGGGCCCGTAAAATTGCGACCCGCAATTTCTAAAAGATTTAAGCTATGAACTATACAGAATTTACATTTTTCATTCAATTGGGTCTACGAGCTACAGGGTCGTGACCTCAAAACCCACATGCCTAAAAATAATCATACAGTATACATCAATATATGGATTACAAGATGAAGTGAAAGAGGACATACAGTCTGGTTATGATCACACATAAAGAATAGTTATTTGTCTAAGAATCGTTGGTTCATTGTTAATCATGAGTTCAATATTCTGTCACTTAGATGTTCATCTCGCAAATGTCTTGGTATTCTTTGATTTCCGATTGATCTGTTTCTATAGCAGGTTCTGATCTTTGACGATTTGGTATCTGTTGTGAGATTTGGCTTTGAGATTTTGTTTTTTCTGAAGAATTGACTTTATTTGATATAGGACTGAATAGATGCCGCTTGTTTAGACGATTGGCATGCGTAGTGAATTTCAGATAACAGAATAGTAAGAATGTTTCGTTCAAGACTCCATTTTTGATGGTGTATTTGGGGTTGTGAATAGATATTCTTGCTTTTGGTTGTTGACTTTTTAGCATCTTGAAACTGGGTAGAGTTCAACTGGGTTCTGTGGATAGATGACTCGTTATCATATTATCTCGTCTCGATTGTTTAATGATAATTGATCGGTTCGGGATTATTCATGATTCTTTGAGGTTGGTTTGGGTTTCGTCTTTTTAGTTATCGATTAGGGCTATTTGTTCTCGATTTTCGGTTCTTTTCTGTTATTTTGTAGGGTTTCTAAAGAACATCCATGATTATTTGAATATGATTTCCTTGATGGGTGTTTCCTTTTCTACTGAATTTCGATTTGATTTTCTAGAGTTCTGAGGATTTGAACGGTTTTCTTGTTTTAATCTTTTGGGCATTGGGTATATTAGAAATTGATCCGTCGGTAATTGGTATTCTTTGGGTTTCTGCATATTTCGGCATTTTTGCTTCAGGTCATGTTTCATTGTTTGATTGATTGGGGTTTTTCGACATCGTTCCAAGAAATACTAGGTTGTATATATGGGCTTATCACTGC
The DNA here is from genome assembly GCA_022537955.1 of Schmidtea mediterranea. Classification (NCBI taxonomy): domain Eukaryota; kingdom Metazoa; phylum Platyhelminthes; order Tricladida; family Dugesiidae; genus Schmidtea; species Schmidtea mediterranea. Next base: position 70,179 of record JAKGRZ010000037.1, on the reverse strand, counting down.
TATCTTCCTTCTTATCGCCAATATCATGCTGCTTTCGCTTTCCTTGTTTTTATAACAATTATGGGTTTGTGATGATTATTTACCATTGCTTGACTATTTACAACAAATTTCGAGCTACTTTAATAGGACTTGTTTTAACTTCACTTGATTTTAGTAGTTATTTGACTTTCTGTTTCTCTTCTTTTTTTTTTTTATCTCTGTTGCTTTTATTATCACATCTGGTTTCTCATTTCTGTGATTGATATTAACTTTATTTTTGCCATCGGTTATCTTCTTTGTTTGCCTTTACTACAATTTGTAAAATTCTTTCGGTACTCCATTTTGATTAAGTGCATTTTGTCGATCAACATCATCATTTTTTGTCGTTTCTTCGCATTGTCTTCTGTAATCTCTCTTTATTGATTCGATTTGTCTTTCTTGTTATCTGATTTTTGATTGTTGAGTTGTTTTTTAATCATATCCGGTGTTGAACTTCAGTCTTGTTTGGAATTACTATTCCGTGATATTCATTTTTTGTCTCGTTTGGTCGCGGTTGGTTGTTATTCTTGCTCTATTCCTTGCTTTAATTTTGGTCTCTTCCTTCCCTTTTCATATTCATTTAGTTTTGTATATTGAGCTTCACTGGTTCTAATTCATTGTCCTTTTCGTTTGTCCGTTTACTCAATGACCACAAATTTTGTTTCTCAGTTATCTACCCTTTGTTGTTATTCGTCAGTTTCTCATTACTTGATTAAGTTTTTCGTCAAATTATTTTTCATCGTCTTTTTTATTGACTGACTTAATATTTCATTCATTTCTTTATTGCTTCCGTTTTGTGTTGGTAATTTCCTTACTATTTTTCTGCTTTATCTTTGTTATCGTTGTTTATCATTTTCGTCTTTCATCTGATTGTATTGAATTTTCAAAGTTTTAATTTGCTCTCCAAGTCTACTCTTGTCTCTGATTTCCTCGATGGCTTCAGTACCTCTTAATCGGTTTATTTTAATTTCTGATCCTGATCTGATCCTTGGTTTAAACTCGTCTATCTCTGTTTGTACATTTAGTTTTCGGATGTTGGCCATCGTCGCTACAACTAAGCTTTACTGCTTGATATATTTGATTGGCTTCCATTTGATTCGCATCACTTGTCTTTCTCGTTCCGCTTTATTCTTTGTCACATCGTCTGATTTTTAATTTGTTTTCGCTCCTCGACTATAATATTTATATACTACTTTTATATATTATCGGATATTATTATACTCATTCCATATAATATTTATATACTACTTTTATACATTACTATATAAACATATCTATTATATACATTATATACACACTCCTGACTATTTATTACTTCATCGTCCCCAAAGGGTCTACGCGCAAAGTGCGTGTCCCTTCGCATCTCTCGTCTGTTACTCGATATATATCGAACTCGCTTGGCCACTTGAGTGGTGCTGTTAGTGACGGTGGTTGTCTTATTTCCTTGTATGGTACCGAATTTTGCTTTTTATTACTATCTCGGTTTTCTCCCATTTCGTTATCATCTTCTTTTTTCCTGTCTTTGTCTTCATCGTCCTTTTTGTCCTGGTCTTTATTACATCGATCCTTCTCAATTCTTTTGTCCTCTACATTTATTTCTTTGATTATATCTTCATACATCTTGATTATCATTTTCTTCCATTTCTAATGTCGTCAATTTCTTGTTTTCTACCGCTAGATTTTCGTTGTATCCGGTACCATTCTCTTACCAAGGTTTCTAATTCTTCCTTTCTGGACCCTATTCTCTCAGGCTCTCTTTTATTATCCGTGAACTTTATTTCTCCTCTCTTTAACAAAGCTTTTATCGTCTTTGGTAATGCATACTCGGAATTTATTGCTCTTTTTAGTAATATATTTCATTACTTTCGAATTTGTTTACGTCTATGATTTTGTTATCGGATTTTCTTTTTCTCCAATTGATCAGTTTTGCTGCTGCTTGATCGTATCCCCTCTCGATTGCTCCAAGTAGTGGGTTTAAATTTTGTCCTAATATTTCGATGTCTTCTTGAATTGCATTTATCGTAAAGAACTCTATTGCGCTTGTTTCTCGCGACATCATAATATAATCTAACATCGTTTTTCCTTTATTGTCCTTCTCATTTAGAGTTGATCCTGTTTTTAATAACTCCCTCAGAATTTTCGTTGACATATCTCTTGAAAATGCAATCATCATGGGTGTTTGTCCTTTCTCATTTCTGATATTTGTATGTTGTCCACATCAGTTCATTGCCTCGATAATTTCCATCGTTCGTTCTTCGTTTTCGCTTTCTATGGCATGATGTAGTGGTGTATTACCCGCTATGTCCATTATTGTGAATAATATTGGCATTCTTTTCTTTAAGATGCTGATTTCTGTTGTTGAATTTGAACCTTTTGCGTAGTTCGTGATTATCTTTGTTACTCCTTCTAATATCTCGGTTGTATTCTTGTTTCTGGTCCATTTCGGCATTATTTCTTTAGTTATTTTGATTATTGTTTCCATCTGTTTCCAGTAATTCAATCTAGCATCTTGGATTTCGTTATATTCTCGTTTCTGTCTCGCCTGATTACTATAATATTTTGATTCTGTCTCTTTGCTGTTTGTGGCTCTAGTAACTTGTTTCGTCATGTCTAATAGGTTATTCTGCTTTCTAGTTGTTATGTTTTTTCCTGGTTCGTAGCTTGATTTGATACTTGTGTCATTCGCTGGCTTTATTCTGGTGTTGGTATTGATCTCATCTGGTTTCCTATTGCTTCCTTTCATTAGTCCCACTGTTCTGGATGGGTACTGAGTCTGTTTATTTGGAAAATTCAGAGCCATATGTCCCCATTTTAGACATTTAAAACATGTTCCGCGTCTTTTGTGACAAATATTATTTACGTGGCCTCTCTTCCCGCATTGTTGGCATATTTGATGTCGATAGCAGTCGTTCTCTGCGTGTCCCGATTTTTGACATGTTTTACGATATTCTCTGATATTTACGTCGTTAGCTTTCGTATTGATTGTCCAGGTACTTTCTTCGTTCGTTGTGGTTTGTATTGTAATTTCCTTTTCCAAATTTGTTGTTTTGCTGAGTTCTTTAATTACATCTTTTTTGGTCTCAATTATCAATTCACTGATTGTCTTTGATCTGTCTTGCATATTCAGATTTCTCCTTTGTTGCTTTTGGGTTCTCTTTTCGATTATATCTCCCTCTAAAATGTTATTAACCATTAAAATATCTATCACCTCTTGTTCGATTGACGCCACTCCTATTTCTATATTGTCTCCTATTGTTTGTATAGGTTTTGACTCTACGTTTATTTGAAGTTCCTCTTTCTTGACCTTTTCATTATTGCTTAGCCCTTGTTGTAACATAGTTATTTTCGCTTTCCTTATCAGTTCTCTTTTCGATTTTTGTAGTAGTACCCTCTGATTTTGATATTTTGTTTTTTGTTTTTCTGATGTATTTTTATCGCTGTTTTTGCTGCTTTTTCGTCGTCTATCGTTCTCTTCTATGGTGAACTCTTGTATTATCTTTATTTGTTCTTTGCTGCTCAATTCTTGCTCTGACTTTATTTTGTCCTTTTGAGTTTCATCTTTCTTAATTACTTCGCTTTCTTTATCGTTATTTATTGTCATATCATCCTCGCTGTTGACAACACACTGCTCCGCAGTGTGGATTTCTTTGTATTGACTTTTCTCGGCATATTGCTTCTACTTGATATTGATTCTGTTCGTCCATCTTTGTCGAATTTCCTGGGTTTCCTCTCTCTGTAATCTCTGCCATTCAATTTGTTGCTGTTCCGGATATTTTCTGGTCCATTGATATCTAACATCATTCATGTTTCGCCCCGTATTACTTCGTTGTATTTGATTGTTTGCGGCTATTTGTTGAATCATACTTCCTAATTGCTCAATTCTTGTATCTGATTGCTTTGTGTACTTTGGTTATAATTGTTCGGTTTTGGTTGTCTCGATTTTCTGTTTCTTAGGCAATTTGCAGCAATATGTCCGTTTAGGTTGCAGTTGTAACAGTTCTATTCTCGAATCTTGTGGTTGTCCTCATTATCGTCATATCTCTTAAATATCTAATCTCTTGTGTTGGTAATTTTGTGGACTTTTCTCGAATTGGTTTGGTTTTTGTTGACTTTGCATTCTTCTCATTCGACAATTCTTTGACATATGACCAGTTTGATCGCAATTAAACAGATTATCATTTCTTCCTCTACGTTCCGTGTAGGGTTCGTTAATATTGGTTGTCTGTTGATACTTTCTGTGCGAACTCTTCTATCACTTCCTTGGTAATTCTTTAATTGATAACCTCGGTCAGTTTCTGCATCCTTCTTTTGAACAGGTATTACATACTGGATTGTAGCTCGCGTTGTTTATCCTGAAATAATTATTATAATTTATAAATTTACCTCTATTGTCTTGAATCCTCTTAACTGGCATATCGCAAATTCGTGATGGTTTTTTAATATATTGATTTGTTTGCGGGTAAATATCTTTCGTTTGTCTCGTTGTTTCCATTGATACTTTTATTGGTTCTGATACTTGATCTTTTAATTCGGTTTGATCATTTTCCCTTTCGACTCTTTCTTCAATTGTGGTTAATATTTTCTCTTCCCGTATGATTTCCGTTTTCCATGTTTCAGCTATTTTTGTTTCAACTGTTTTCATTTTCGAATTTCCAGTTTCCTCTTTGTCATTTAAATCTTCTTCGCTGCATTTTCTTTCCGAATGCATCTCCTGTACATTTCTCTTTAAACTCGAATATATTGGTTCTCGGCTCCTGATTTCCGGTTCATCGCGTGTGATTTCGTACTTTGTTGATTCTTTCAAATAAGTTTCTGTTTCATCTGTATTTTTACTTGGTAACTTTTGGTTAGTTTCCTCTCGGAGTTTTTCCATCTCTTTACTCATACTTGTTTTCAACTGTATTGGAATTTCTGGTTCCTGTGATTTCACGTTGTTTCCTTTATCGGTTAACTTTTCCTTTAATTTATCGTATTCTTCTGGTTCTGTTTTCAAACTTTCTAATCCTGTTTTAATCAATGATTCTGTTGTCTCTACTGTATTAAGTTTTCTATCTGTTGCTGCTTTTCCCTTTCTCTGACTTCCAATAAAATGGTGTATTTTCTTTATCCTTGTTCTCCGTTCGTTTTGGTATATTCTCAGTTTCTCTACTCGATGGTTTCCTTGATTCCGGTTTCTCGTTACTTGTTTTCTTGATTTATTTCTAGTCTATCGGCTATATTATTCGTCGTTTACTTAATCTCTTTATTCCTTTGGTTTACTTGATCTCTTTATTCCTTGTCAATTATCTAAAAATAAATAACACTTCTAGTACATATTATTATACATAAATTTCCACATTAATTTCACGTATTATTCTCATTGCTTCTCTTTATTTTAATTCTTTTCGCTACGTCAACTTCTTTATCCTTTTAATTTTTTTGTCTTTTGATTTTTAAGTTTATTTGAATTATCTATAAATCGTATCAAGTATCTATAAATTATCTTTATAGTCGCATCAATTATCTGTATTGTCGTGTCAATTAACTATTTTTATCAAATAAATCATCACCATAATATCAATAATCGTCTCGTTAATTATTCTCCTTTATCTCTCCATAATTTTTCCAAAAACCTTTTTCCTTAATCTCTATGCGCTGGCGCTCTATGGGCCTTTTAATTAAATCCTCTAGTCTTTTTCCTTAAACTTTATCCGCTGTCGCTCTATGAGCCTTCTAATTAACTCATCTTGTCGTTTTCCTTAAACTTTATCCGCTGTGATCATTTTCCTTTTGATTCATCTCCCTTCATTTTAAATCTATTTCTCGTATCAATTATCTATCATCCTCATATTAATCTCGTATCAATTATCCTCGTATTAATATCGTATCAATTATCTATCATCCTCGTATTAATCTCGTGTCAATTATCTATATTCTCATCAAATAAAATCGCAATAATCATACCGTCATTCAATCCATTAATTATATTTCCTATATCTCTTATCATAAAATCATTTGCCTAACCTTTAATTGCTGGCGCTCTATGGTCTTTATCTAAATCTTATTATCTTTTCACTGGCACGCTATGGCCTTAAATTCTCGTCTTATCCGGCCTTCTATGAGCCTCTATTATTTATCCTCTCTATTGGCTCTCTATGGCCTTCTCTATTTATTCGGAGTTGAGTTTTCATCAGTGACTATTGGGTGACTTGTCCGATGGACAAGCTTGAGGCCTCACACTGACTCTCAATCCATGGCGTCTGTTGGGAGCGCATTTGTCCGGTTACGCTTGCCTCACCGCCACTCGGATATCCGGTACTCGGTGTGGGATCCGGGTTATTGTACGAACTCCTCGCTGGGTTAATAATCTAAAAAACATTCCCTCAGTACTCGGTGTGGGATCCGGTTGTGTACTTCGGAGAATATAAAAGAATGGAAAGCCTAGACGTCAATCAAGTTCCAAAAGCGGTTTACTTGATTTCCCGAATAGTGAAAAGAAAAGGAAGAAAAATTTGGGCGCTGCAATCTTCTATTATCTCTGTCTACCGTCAGCCGCGCCCCGCGTCAGATTTCCAGCTCTGCTTGGCTGCCTCAATCTGATCCTTAGTAGAACCTTTCGAGTATGAACCATTTACCGGTTGGTTCACATCTCACCTACCGCTTGGTGTCCTCGATACTCGGTGTGGGATCCGGGTTGTGTATCGAGTCCCTACCCAGGTAAAAAATAATACTCGGTCGATACTCGGTGTGGTATCCGGGTTTTTGTATCGAGCGGTTCAGCGCCACTAGTCCCTTGGCTAGCAACAACCTGAACTCGACAGTCCGCCGCTGTCCTCTGGTGCCTCACCACCAGCTAGGGAAAAATGTTTCTAGGTACCTTTACGAGACTTTTTGGCTCTCTCACCTTCAGCGTCTAAATAATGTGCACATTTTTCAATTTTTATTTTTATTTTTTGGTTTCCCCCTCACTTTCCAATTCAAAAATTGTAGTAATCGCGTTGGTTTGTTCCCCAGAAAAGGTGATCAATCTCTCGCCAGAAACTCCCCAACATTTGCGACGGATCCTACTACCTTCCTATCCTCGGGTTGATCAGGGTTCCCAATCGGAATAAGCGTACTATCGTTATGATAGCTCGGTTTTAAATCTTACTTTCCAGTATTAGTTCCATATCATATAATATAAATAACATTACAAAATACACAAAAAAAATGAGATGCATCGAAACTTTTACCGTACCTTATGTGTGATTTTTAGCTTTCACTGTTTAAGTTGTGTTTTACTTGTCCACTCAGAATTTATTTAACGGCTTTCATGAAGTGTTCGGCTTTTCCGGTATGTTTTACACCTTTCGGTTGCTATTGTTGTCTCGTTCATTATTATTAATAATCTCCACTCATCGTGCTCGTTTTCGCTCGTCATTTTATTCCGGTTGCTGACTATTATTTTCATAATTCATTATTATCTCTAATCCTTTATTTTCATTTTTGAACAAGCATCATCATTTATTCATCTACGCTCATTTCTTACTATTCATTTCATTTACACCTGAACATTTCCTTTTATCTACGCCTAAGTTTCTCCATCATTTGGATTATCTTTTCGTCAATTTCTCTAACTTAATCGATTATCTGTTTCTCATTTAATATCTAATTTGCCTCATGTCTTTTGATATTCACACAACCGGTTTTTCGTTACTTCCGCTACAATTTCTCATTTCATAGGAGTAGGGGTTCGAAATCGTTGCAACCTTTTTTTTTTTTTTTTTTTTTACGAAATTCCTTTAATAATTTTGATTTTTGTTTTTTATTGAACTACTTTTAATTAATTATTTACTAAGTTTAAAATTATTTTAAATGACTTGTCTCGTCTAATTTCAACCAATATTAATTCGACAATTTCTAGTTTTCTAATTATCCTATATTCTAACCGCTATTCTCATATTTATCTAATTATTATTTATATGGTTCTTTAATTTATTTATACAATATTTACACGACCACCTTTTTTGTGGTTTCCCTTTTTCAAGTCGCTTTAACCCTCGTGGTTTCCACCTTTTCCTGTTTTATTACTTTTATTTATTTATTTATTTATTTTTATATTTTTATTCTTACTTCTACGGTTTTGGATGATATTTACACGATGATTTCTATTGGTTTATACAACTTACCCATAATTTTATTTATGGTTTCTTGTTTCCTTGATTTCTGCTTTACAAATATTAATAATTTTATCCCCACTTTCTTGTTGAATCGTTTCATTTTTGAAATTTTTATGCATCTAGTATTTTAGTTTATTTACATTTATTGATATTTTCCTCTCTTATTACAATACTCGTCATTCAGGTGGTTTCTAAACTGGTGTTTTGTTCCTTCGTATTTTCATCATATTTTGCATTCTCTATTTTTCCTCATCCCGCCATTTTTGATAAACTATGCTCATGTATTTTCTGAGGTTATCTGTTATTTTTTTATCTGTTATGATTTTGTTATTCCCTTTTGCAAGTTTATTTCATATTATTAGAACCTCTAAGATACCTTCTATCTTTCCTAATTCATTTGTAACGATACTATCTACTTTTCATAGATTTCCAGTAAGCTGTTGTTTATTTCGTGAAACTATCTAATTTTCTCCTGTTGATTTTTCTCCGCATTTTGCCATTAATCTTGACGGTGTTCCTGTCCCTCATGACACTCACATTCTGGTTGCTCTTAAGTGAATTTATTTTCTACCGTTTATAAAAATTCATACTATGTGTTTCTATTTTCTATGTAGACAAACCGGTCATTTTTCAAAGTTTCTGTCAATATTTTCATTGTTATCTCTCCGCGTTTTGGTGAAATTCCGTCCCAACATTTATTGTTTTTGATCCTTATTTGTTTCCATCTAGAACCGTCATTCATGCTCTGTTGAGGGTGCTCCTGAGATTATTGGTAGTTTCCTAATTTTCCTTGAAATTTGTTTTCCGTTGTACAATAATCATTAAATTTCAGCTTTGAATGATCAAACAAAGGTTTTCGTTTCTTATTTCGCACTGATCTTTTCTTTCTGCAATTCTTTCATTCGTTAGTTTGCTTTCCATCTAGATGCATTGGTCGTTTTTCATAGTTTCTGTTTTATTTCTTCCTGCAACTGTTTGAAATATCGTCTCAGTGGTTACTTTCAAATGTCTTGCTTCTCCCGTTTGTTAGCCGCTAACTCGTTTTAAATATTTCTTGGTTGATGTTTTTACGAATTATTAGTTGTCCAATGTCGTATCAACTTTGTCCTGCTTGTTATTGTTTCTAACTGAAATCTGTATATTGTTCTCTTTGTTCATTGCTGAGTCCCCAACTTTGTACTTGTCGAGTCATTTGTTTCATTTCGTTTTGTAGAAAAATCCATCGTTTTCCATAACTTTCCGCTAATCTCTCTTTTTCTTATGGTCCCCAGATTTGTATGTGGTATCTAGTCATTTATTTCATTGCACTGTTTTCTTATTTTGTAGCCAACTTGATCGTTTTCCATCGTTTGTTATTAAGCTCTATTCTTTGGCAAAATGTTGTCCCGACGTTTTCTGTTTTTTGCATCTTGTATCTTCTGGTCACTTTCTGTTGTTTCTTAACTTAATTGTTTTGATTCTTCTCAATAACGAAGCTGAGCCCCAAATTTATATTTGGTGGGCGAGCCATTTGTTTCATCACCATATTCTCTCGCTTTGTAGAGATATCCATCGTTTTTCACAATACTTTCCCTTTTCCCATTGTTGTCTCTCTGGAGTTTAGTAAAATGTTGTCCCGACATTTTCTTTGATTGATTATTAGATTCTTACTTCGGTTTTCTTTGTTTGCTTTGCCAACAAAATCATTTCTTCCCGGCTGAGGGTGTACTGACAAACTCGCTGTTATTTCTAAACTTGATGATTCTGATCTTTCCAAATAACGAAGCTTTATGCTGAGCCCCAAATTTGTACTTGGTGGGCTAGTCATTTAATATATTTTCTCATTTTTTAGTCAGGTTAATCGTTTTTTTTATCGTTCTTTATTAAGTTCCATTCTTGTTCAACATTTTCTGCTTGATAATAGATTCTTATTTCGGTCTTCTTTGGTTGTTTGACTAAACAAATCATTTCAATCCCGACTGAGGGTGCGCTGACAAAACTCTCAGTTGTTTCTTGGCTTGCTCGTTTGCTTTTTCCAATTAACGAAACCTTGATTTCCGGCTTAGGGTGCACTGATAAACTCTCTATTGTTTCTTAACTTGGCTGTGTTGATCCTTCCAACTATCCAAATTTGTACTTGGTGGGCTAGTCATTTGTTTCCTTAAAATATTTTCCTTAATTTGTAGTCAAGTTGGTCGTTTTTCATCGTTCTTTATTAAGTTTCGTTTCTTAAGTTCCATTCTTGTTCATCTGTTATCTGTTCATCTGTCATCAGTCCTGTCATCTGTCGTCTGTTTTATTATCATTTTTCTTGTTTTGTAGTGAGATTGGTCGTTTTTCATTTATTGAGTTCCATTCCTGTTAATCTGTCATTTGTTTTTCTGTCATCTCTCCTGGGTTCGGCAAAAATGTCGTCCCGACATTTTCTATTTGATCCTTAGATTTTTATTTTGGTTTCCTTTGGTTCTTTGCAAACAACGAAACTTTCATCCCGGCTGAGGGTGCACTGACAAACTCTCTGTAGTTTCTTGACTTGGTTGTTTTGCTTTTTCCAATTAACAAAGCTTTATCCCGGCTGAGCCCCCAAATTTGTATGGTGGGTTTCTGGGTTTTGATTTTTTGAAACTATATGGTCGTTACCCAGACAACCCCATACAAATATTCCTTCGCTTACCACTCGGCACCCGTTGCTAAGCAACGTTGGAACTGTGTTCGAGTGGGTGGATCGTCCGCAAAAAGTGAGCGCTATTGCTAATGCTATAATTGACCGAACGATCCATGGGTCCAACGAGCTGCCGATAGAAGGCCTATGCTCGCTTTTCGATTTTTAGGTCCCATTATTCTCCTATCTCTTTCAAATGTTAACCCATTTTCCCATATCATTTATCATTACGTCTATTCCCATTGTCCTTCTTATCGTTGTTCGTATTATCGACTTTTACCCAGGCCTGTACCCTTTTGTTATGTTAAATATAACTCAATAACTACAGTGTTCCCTATTATTATTACTAGCATTATTATCGTTACCATTATATGTATTATTCTAATCCATTATGACTGCTATTACTATTATTATCCTTATTATTACCGTTCCTATTATATTTAGTATTATTACTATCATTATCATTATTACTATTATTATAATTATTATTATTATTATTATAATTATTGTTATTGTTATTTTCGCCATTATCATTACTTGTATCATTATTATTATTAAATTGTTAGTAGGGAATCGTCCTTATCCTCAGCTTTATAAAAAATATTTTACTTATATAAAAATTTAGCCTTACTCCGTCCTTATTCTTCAGTTTTCGATAAGGTATTTTATTAATTTGAAAAAATTGGGCAGCGTTCCTCCCTTATTTTGCAGTTTTATCCAGTTATCCTATCAATTATTGAGCAGTATTCTACTTTTACTTTGCTATTTTTGATAATTATTTTAATTGATTCGGAAAAGTTTAGTAGCGTATCGCCCTTATTTTCCAGTTTTATACTAATATTATACCAACAATTAAACAACATTCTACTTTACTTTACTATTTTCGGTAAGTATTCTAATTAAATCGGAAAATTTGAGCAGCATTCCGCCCTTATTTTACAGTTTTACGATAAATGTTTTAACTATTTCCAAAAATTTGCGCAGCGTTCTGCCCATATTTTCTGTCTTAATTCAACATAATTGATTCAATTATTATATATTATTTAAAACATTATTTTTCGTAATTTTGGTCGTTCGGATTAATCTTTTTCCGATGGCTATTCATTTTAACTGTTGCAACGATTTCGCTATTTTCCCCGCTACCCTTTCCCTCTCTTTGTCCTTATGATCTATTTATGTTCATATTATAGTTAATGAGTGCCCACTGGACTACTCGGTGTTAGTGATTTTGAGCCGATTGTTGTTTAAATTTTATGTCGATTTTATCAAAATTGAGTGCAAGAAAGTTGAGCCAAAAGACCCACTCTCAAGCTACTCCCTTTCGCTATTTAGGTTCAATGATTTGACGTTCGAGTTCCTGCGTTACGCACGCCGGAACCCTCACGGGCACAAGCTATAGGCGGAGGAACCGCACTTACACAGCTTGGTAATTATGTTTTAGTTTAATAGCTTGCATGTTGTGTGGCTGTGGGCCAGGAAAAAGGAAATAAATAAATGTTACCATTCCGATCGGGTAAAAGCTTCGATGCAATAAAGATTATTGGCTTTAATTATTTATTTGGCATGACACATATCACATCAGAAGTTCGTGGCATCGCTTCATCACCATACATTTAATCAATAAACTCATGAACCGTTCATTCATATCTCAATAGATTCATAAAAGGCATGCGTATGGCTTCATAATTGGTCACACAATTTATTAATCATTCATCCATCTCGCTTCATACAGCAAAAAATAAAATTGAAAATCAAGCTTTAAATCAATACTGAAAAAATAAGATTTATTATTTTTCTGTCAAAACATATCAGTATATATACCTATAATTTGACCTTAACCTTGCGTGTTATTTTTATTGCGATTAAACAAATTTGACCTTGAAATTATTTGTGTTATCTAAATTAAATTTTTATTAATTTCTTAATTTAAATTGGTAATTTATTTTTAACATTTTTAATTAAATTTATTCAACCAAAAATATTTTATTTTTATTCATTTAATTCAATAATTTTTACTTTTATATAAATGGTCATTTTACGGTCGAATTTTCTTGTTATTATGTTATTTTTTTATGTAAATTTTGTGCGGTTCTTGATGCATTTTGTATTTATTTTATTTTACTTTTATGTTTTTTGATTTTATATTTATTTATGTTCTCTCATATTTTAAAGTGTTTAGTTGATGTTGTATATTGTATTTTAAGTTATCTTGGTGCTGGGTTTTTTGTGCTGTATTACTGATGCATTTAAACAATTTTCAAGGCCGTTTGTGTTCTGGCCCAACACGCTATTACACCTGACTAACTTAGTCCCACAAAAGTAAAATAACAAATTATAATACCATTCGGTCTTATCGGGAATAGAATTTGGATAGGTAAATGACTAGTATGTAACCACTAACTCCGACGATTCGCTAAGACAAAACCCTGAATGAATAGTCCACCACCAATGGATTAAGTAATGGATCCGGTATCATAGAAAGAAGCCTAGATCATAAACCAACTTAGTCATCTATGAGTATACGGGAAGAAATTAACTAACGGTGAGTTGAACGAATCTCCCATTTTCGCTATAAGTCTATCTGTAAATTTACCGGTAACCATGAAAACGACTGAATAACCACAATCACCTTTTGTTACTATTGAGATATACCACTAATGATTAATGAACGCGTGAAGATCACGATTTGAACGAATAATTATTGATCGTAACAGGTACTCCCAGTAGCAGTTGGGACGATGTAGATCGCACCACCGTAACAGTGCCAAATGGATTCGCCGGGAGATACCGACAAGCGATATATCAGGGCTATTTCATATCGACTTACGGTACCCCCGAATGGCAGTGCCGGAACTCCAATGGTCAAGAGGCGGATGTCGAACTACCCAGTATCCTGATAAAAAGGGAACCGAACAGAAATCCAGCCCGAGAGATAAGGCAGAAAGCGGAAGGAGAACACTATTGCCTCGAACAGCTGGAGCGGCGTTATAGGCATCTAGCCAATCAGCAGAGAGCGTGCATGGCTAGGATCAATAGGAATATCGCCAGCGGGCGTATCCCGAGCTCAGACGGGTATCTGCCAAACTATGGAGTGGCCTACGATCCTCGGGATCCGGCCCTCCTGGAATGCGACGCACCCGTTCATCCGATGGTCCCAAAGAGTCTGTTACAGCTAGACATTCGGGATATATTAGAGGATCGAGGGGCTGAAAAGCACGCCTATTCCCGAAGGTGTTTAGCGTGTAGAAGAGATTAAATAGTGTGTATGATTTAAAATAAATGTATTCCTTTTGATTACGTATTTTGTTTCTCCATGAATTCTTTCTTTGCAATATTTGATAAAAAACCGAAAATCTTATATCAATGTACCTGTGTGATAATAATCGAGTTTAGGGCATTAGGGCGAATGTGATTTATTAGATATGTGACGCTATGATTTAACAAACATTACTTATTAAGGAAAGCCTGCGATACAAGGGATTGGGAAAGAGCTAAAGATCCTCCGCCAAGTAAATGACACTGAGTAGTCCAGTGGGCACTCATAAATTCATTATATCGACACAATATTATCCTAGGATCAACTAAGGGAAGGTGACGCGAATTCTTATTTCGAAATATCGTTGCTATGACTTTTTTAAATTAAAATAAAAAATATTTTAAACGAATACAATTTCAACTTCCTAGCAAGTTTGTAGCAAAATACCACGAGTTCTTAATCGGTAATATTACAGACTAGGTCAGACGACTCGAAAGATTTTAACCCCGTCCTCTAAATTCATCATATCGAACCACCAACTCACAATTAATAAGACCCGCGACTGTAGGGGTAAATAGATTGTTAAGTCTTCAAAAATCGTAACCATCATTATGTAACCGATGACTGAAGAGCAGTTGCTATTGTCAGATAATCAGGCAAAATTTGCGGTGAAATTTAACATTTATTAAATTTGCCTGTACAGTAATAAACAATCAGCATAACCGACATAATCGCCCCGAAATTTATTAAATTATTAAGGAAACCGAACGCCACCGTTAACTTATCAAAATGCCTAATATTCTCAATCACCCTAAGCCAGGTGAGGACTTACGTTTAATGTTTACATCAAATCATGAAGTTATATATTACGTGGAAACCCAAGCTTTCAACGCAAAAAATTAAATTACTGGCCTAAGAAACTCATGCAAACAACCAATATAAAATAAATAAGAGAAATAAGTCTAACAGATTTACATATCATAAACAAAAATGGCATTGAAGAGAATATCACCATGAATTTAACCCAAGAGATCGTGCCACCCTAAAAATTCTAACATCGTGATACGACTCTTTAACCTACTGCTAGAGAGGTTGACAGATGTACCATGGGATGGCCACCAAAATAGGAGAGATCGAAGGACGGATACACGCGTCCGGATCGAGTTGAAGTGCCTCATCCGAAAGTTAATGACCTATCATAGACATAGTTAACAGGGTAGTTTCTCAATGATCACATCACCAATTCGGATCCTCGAGAATAGAGCCACTCGTCAGAGGCGACGACACTCAATTTACTGTCATTAAATCAATAGATATGAAAACAAATCACCGATTGAGGATAGTAGCTGATAATATTTTAGCGTCAATCAAAATCATCCTAAAACCGATTCGAATACGGGCCTGTAAAATAACATCGCCTAAAAATCGGAAACATTCATAATAGAATCTTATTGAGAAAATCGGAGATGTGAAATAAATCTGCTGAAACTAGTTGAGAAAAGAACCACTCACCAATATAAATAATGTCCCGCAGACGAGTAATTATACACACTTAAATAATCCCCACTGGAAAATTTCTCTTAACCGGATTGATTGGACACGAATAAATTCACAGAAATATAGGGACAAAATTACCAAGTTAGAAGAAATCGTCATGGCATTTATCCAGATCACAAGAGAATCAGGACGACGAGATTATGATGGAGCAAAAATTCTCCAATCGAAATGATAATTCCTATAAGCTTTTAATTAAAATTTGATTGTTCTTATGAGACCCAGCCCCATGAGTTTTTCCCAGATGAATGCACACAGACCCCGATGACAGTACAAACCTGGAATTTAAAGGAAAATTATGTCATTAAATGTGACTTATGCTTGTCCATTAATTCGAATAAACCTGCAAATGATTATCCCACTGAATTTAATGTCGATCAAAACCCAACCGACTCAGATAAAAAAGAAAACCCATACAGAATTTTTCTTATGCATTCGATGATCTGACCCCAGTTAGACCTGTTAGCAAAAGGAATTCCAGCTCTCACCGACTATCGATATTCGCGATATATGTTAAACAAAAGGAAAAAATAAAATAAGTTGACTTGATTGCATATCGCTTTTGCTATTCAGTATAGTAATGTCATTTTCTGTAAATAAGTACTTTAAATGTAAATGATACTTACAATAATTTAAATTTAAAATTAGCCGACAAACTTAGAAATTATAATATCATTCCAGCCTTTATTGTTCGTTCTTTGGATGATAGAAATTTTATGTTTAGATATTTTTATTTCTAAAAGATTACTTAGTATATTTTAAATGCTAACTGATTTTAATTAAACTCGTTTAAACAATAATTTCGATTTTATATATATTATGTAAATTTTTCTGGGTAACTTCTTTAATTTAGTATCAAACAAGAGTGAACAGTAAATTCTGATTAATCTTAATTGGGATAATTTGAGTTTGTAATTATTTGAAACTCTATTAGGGTAATATCTGGTTATTTACCTTCACCTAAATCAGGCGCCTTAATCCTCGAATATCTGATCCCGATAAAAACTTCTGAAAGATGTGAGAGCTGGAAGGACACAGAACAGTAAAGAGATTATATCAGAATTTATATCACGTTTCTATTATAGACATGAATCCTTATCAAATTCTACAGCAAGAATTAACGCGGATGCGGAAAACCAACGCAGATCTTCATCAACAGATATTACAGCTAACCAAGGAACTCCAACGAACCAAGGCCACCTGGGTGGAACCAGGTAAGGTAAAACGCCTTTACCAGAAAATGGCAGATGCGCAGAAGGGTTGGGCTGAGGAGAAGCAGCTCAACCAAAGTCAGAAAATACAAATCAGAGGCCTGGAGGTAGCGTTGTCGGCGTGCCAAGAAGGCACGGCGGTAACCTACCCTCTAGTATTCGCTCCAGCGCAATTAGCCTACAGAAATGCGGAGGCCACCTCGAAGCCCGCCTCCAAACCAATCAAACATCGGCCGGGAAAATCTGAAAGAGCTAAGCGTCTGGCGGCTCAGGTCAAAGACTCATAATCATTCTGACATCTGGTGGGTTACAGGGTTTAGTTATTTGCTTATCCTCATGGTGACCCTGGTAACGCCATACAAAATGATGCTGATCGCCACTTGGCACCCGTTGCTAGGCAACGTTGGGTAATGTGTTCAAGTGGTGGATTGCCCGCAAAAATTGAGTATTATCGCTAGTACTGTAATTGCTCGGACAACCTTCGGGTTCACGAGCTGTCGATAGAAGACCTGTGCTCGCTTAGCTCTGTCCCTGTGGAAGTAAATTCACGGTCGAATGTGGAGAGATGACTTAAAGTTGCGACGCGGGTACTCATAATAATATCTACGTGTAACCACCTTTTAAGAAGCACTGTAACCGTAAGCACAACTATTTTATTCAAATATACAGAGATGTGAATTGTCAACAGTTAATGAGACGGTTTTGATTGCTGAGCAGCTCGGCGTCGAGCACGTTCTTTGCGTCCCGGCCGACGATTTATTGGTTGAGTTGAGGACTGCTCTACTGGTTGAGGGTCCTTCTGCACGCTCTGGGTCGGGGCGAATATGAGCGGGTAGGTGACCGCTTCCCCCTCCCGACAAACAGCTAGGGCCACTTCTAATCATCGTATCTGGATGCGCAGGCTCTGATTGAGCTGTCGCTCTTCGGCCCAACCTTTCTGTGCTGCAGATATTCGGTGGTATAACATTTTGACTCTTTTCGGGTCCGCCCAAGTCGCTTTGATTTGTTGGACCTCTCTTGTCAGTTGGAGTATTTGATGGGGGAGATCCGCATTTGTGCTCCGCGCGCGATCTAGTTCCGCTTGTAATATTTGGTTAGTGGCCATGACTATAATGGATAAGTTCGTTAAACTTAACGTTAATAATCTATATAAGTTATCTTTATCATTATCGCAAACATATCGGTTGAAACGAATATTCTTAAACAAATGATCAAACGCAAAGACGGGGTAAAGAACATTTCTATTTCACTAATAACAAACATCAAACTAGTTCATATTAATTGTTAGGGTCTCTGGAGTTCTAATTTTTTCGGAAATGACTTCCTTCGGCTCTTTCTCGGAGGAACCACCGGGTATGGGCGTCGGGTATCTCGGACTGGGCGAGGTGGGTATGCTTCTGCGATTCGCCCGGCGAGGATTTCATCTTCTACGTTGGCGAGATACATCCTCGCCTTGACCACCTGTAGGTCCACTTGTTCCTGCACCCGTTCCCATTGGGTGAGGAGTTCTAGCGCATTCATGTACGTCTCTGCTGCCGGGTATTGTTGTCCGGCGAGTCCGCATGGGTCGCTGTTTAGGCCCAGTACCCTCCAGGTAGTGGGGTACGGCCACCGCTGTCGAATCTTATTGAACACTTCTGGGGTTGGGTGTGAGTCCTTCCGGCATTGTTCGTCGGGCATTCGGGTGTTGGTCCATTCGAGCGGCATATTCTGAAAACACACCAAAATCAGTTATTGGCATATGGGGATGAAACAAACAATTCATTTGAATATTTCACTTAGATTGTATATTAAACTCACTATCGACCGGGCTGTTATTATCATTGGGTCTATCACCAGTTAAACTTATCGAATGCTAACTATCCGTACCATCTTTCGTGGATTTAATGGGTGGTACGTCTCTGAAGCTATGTAATCTACCACGTCTTCATCACGGCACTTCTGTTTTAGTGGTTGCCCTAATTGCGAGGCGTTAGGAAATTCTACTGCTATAGTAATGAGGGAGTCTATACCTACAAATCTACCGGTATTAATGTTCGTCAAACCAGGGTTTGCCGCGCGTATGGTGGTGCTATTTGAATTTCATTTAGAAATCACGGAATACCTAATATTGAATAACATTTATTATCAATTGATTCTAAATTTTAATAGGGGCAAGGCTTACCATTTATTGGGGTGGATTCAATACCTATTAAATACATAATATCAGTTAAAAATTGTTTACGTTCTACGAGTTGACGTTGCACGCGATAATTTACCGATTTGCCAACTTACGATATAGATAGGTGATACAGGGACTTTAGCGTGTCTATATCCGTAGTGATGTTTATCGATTTGTATGTAACAGTCGGATGACATCGATAACCCGGCCTTTGGTAAGGTTTACCTTAACGTGAGTTTCCGTTTCTACATCCGTTGTGTTTCGAATTACACCATAATACTTAACTGGCCTTCGCCCTAGGTTATCTCACTAGCGTGGCGTCTACATCCATTACCTAATGCGAATGCGTTAGTAAATGACCTTCGCTCTGTTTATCCGGTACGTTTAATGTCGACGGAAACTTCTAATTCTCGGATGGTATTAGCTTACTACGATTTGGACTTACAATTTCCGGTCGACTTGTTTACTAATTTGGATAACTTTGGTTCTTAATTAACTACTGTCTGATATTATATCGTGGCATCTACTATGGTCGTGCGTGGCGATGAGGCAAATTTGGAATATTTCAGATACATCTGTTATTCATATTTAAATATTTTATTGTTTAATTTTAGAAAAAACCAGTGTCTTTGATTTCCTTATGGTATTCTGAAATTATTTGATCGTTTCGAAGAAGACTTATCTGTGGGATTCTCATCTTACGCCTATTAACGTTTCGCTTCGAATTCGCATTGGGCTTTTATTATATTGTTACGCCATTTTTCGCCTACGAATTTAATGTGAATTGTATTTGGAATTTACATAAGTATTTGAGTGATGCAGGTTTTGTGAACTTTACGGGTGTGAGACATTATTATGATCAGGTTCTTAACAAATTTTTTGAATAGTATTATACTGCTAGCTTTCTCTTACGTCAACGACTCTTATGAATTTCGTGTTGATTGGCTTAGCTACATTAATCCCTTCTCAGCAATTTAATTATTTGGTTTACCTTTGAATGATGGGTCAATTTATGATTTATGTCATTCTATCCTTATACTTTTCATTAGTTCAGCTTCACTCAATAACTTATCCGTAGGTTGAGTTTTATTTCAAATTAATAGATTCTTATTCTATAATTTATTTTGCTGTTATCAAATTCGCTTACAATAATTTAATCAATGACTTGCTTAGTTTTATCTATAGTTGCCTTACCTTTAGAAAATGAATTACCTTATGTTAATTCAGAGGATTAGTTTATTTTAACCCATGACTACTTTACTCAATGGTTTTCAATTAATTCACCGGTAATTTCAACTAATTTATTTCAGCTACGTATTTAATTTACTTTTAGTTTTACTTAACTTGTTTCACAATATGCATTGATTTACTTTAGTAATGCGTTTCACCTAATCTATCTCAAACATAAGTTTAAGTTACTTCTAGTAATATAATTTATCAATTCAATTTACATTTAGGAATAAGATTTATTAGTTTAATTTACTTGTAGATACAAGATTTATTCATTCAATTTACTGTCAAAAAGAAACGCTTGATTGATCTAATTTACCTTTAGAAATAAGTTTTATTAATTTACTTTTGGGAATTACTTTAATTTACTCTTAGAGAATGAGATCGATTAATTTACCTTTAGAAATATGATCTAATAATTTAAACAATTTATACGTTTATAATTACACCATTTAATTTACCTTTAACAATAAATTTTAGCTAATTTATTCCAAAATATTAGTTAATTTACTTCTAGCAATAAGTTTTACTTCATTTAATTCAAATTATGAAATTAATTTACGTTAGTAATAGGTTTGTCTAATTTATAAGAATTTAATTTTCTTTTAGTAATAAGTTTAATGATTTCAAACATTAACACGGAATCAGTTATATCAACGAATTTCAATTTAATCTATCCCCGTACCCTTTCCCTTTAATAGACCTTAGGCGCATTTTGTGTTCATATTATATTTACTGAGTGCCCACTGGACTACTCGATGTGATGATTTTGAGCCGTGTGTAATGTAAATTTAGGTCGATTTTACAGAAGTGAGAAACGAGGAAGGAGTCGGAGACTTCTTCCTTATTTCTCGCTTCAGCTATAGGGATAATATTGACGTTACGACCCCTGCGTTTCTCAACGCCGAGTCCTCACGGGTACATATCATTGGCGATTTTCCACGCACTTACATGCATCTGTACTATGTAGATTTTATTTACTTGCGTTATGTGTCGGCTGTGGGCCGGAAAAATTTCGACGTTTTAATTTATAAAACAAATATATATGTAAAACAATTTAGGTATATTAATAATGTTTATTAATTATAAAAACAACATAATTACCCATTTCGAACCATTCCATAAATTGAAAAAACATCATAGCATAAAATAGAACATAAAACAACATAAATACCTCTCTCCCCACGTCGCCGCCAAGCAGAGCTCTATAGAGATGCTATGGACGTGATGTGGAAAGAGGGTTCCAACCAAAATGTTTCTCACCTAAAATTCGGATTCTAAAATAGTCTTGACAATAGTTTTTCAAAATAACTTCAAATTAATTTCAAATGAAAATACAGTTGTTTCGAAGAAACGGTTTAGATTTTCAAAAATGGTTTTTAATCAGTTTGAAAAATGGTAAAAATGGTAAAAATGGTTAAGTTAAATGTGAAAATGGATCAGTATATATACCAAATTTTATGACGTGTGAAATTTGATGCAGTAAAACAAAATTCGACCTTGTTATTTTCTAGCAAATTCTATTTTTTAATTTTAATATTTTTTGATTTATTTTTATAATTTTTTATTTATAATTTTTATTGAATTATTGCTAATTCAATTTTTCGATTTAAATTTCACTTTAATGAACTTTAATTGATTTTTTCAATTTCGTCGAATTTGTTGTGTTTTCTTGTTGTATTTGTGTAGGTATCGTGCGGATCTTGGTGCATTTTGTTAATATTTTAATTTATTTTTATGTTTATTATTTTATATTTAATTCTTTTATTTCTCAGATTTTATCGGGTTTACTTGATGTTTCAGAGGGTTTATTTAAATTGCGTGTTATTTTTGCGTGTGTATTTCTGATCCATTTAAACATTTTTCAAGGCCGTTTACGTTGTTGCCCAACACATCTTTTTACTCTGTTATCCAATAAATAGTTGTAAATGTTTTTTAGAAATTTAGTTGACTTGTGTTAATTCCAGCTAAATAAATTCGAATCAAAAACAAGCTGATTAATAAGTTCAGTACTACTCAACATCAGTAAAGGACCAGAAAAAGAAAGTGCACGTAAACCTTCTAACGGTAAAGCGTTGGACCCAGTTTGAGGTCGGGCCAGAGTAGTTCCTGTATGGTGCTCACCTTTGGCGACCTCAAAACCAGTGGTTACATTACCAACGTTGCCTAACGACGGGTAACCATTGGGGGCGAAATTATATCTTGGGTCAAGGTTATCCAGACCGTAATCCCCACACTTCTAAAGGAAATTGATAACCAAAGACTACCTAACATACATTGAGCTCACTATAGGTAATAGAATTAATTAGAAATTAATAAACTAATTTTTTTTGTTTTATAGTACAAAATATCCGATGAATTGAATATATTTCATGATTAAAGAAAGTTTTATAAATAAATTAAATATAAATGGGAAAGTAAAAAATGAACTTGAAAATGAGCGATAATTTATGAAAAACAATCTACTTTTACTAAATAATTTGTAAAAGATTAAAATATTTTTCCTTAATTGTAAATAACTAAAATTAATAATATTTTACTAATGTTTGTTTAGATATTCATTTAAATATTAGCTTATTTAAAATTAAATATTTTTATAGATTTCGGTTTGCTATTTATTATCTAAATTAATTATATTTTGCTAATTAGTTTGTCTCAGATTGTATTGATATCGATAATTAAAATAATTGAATATTATTTCAATTTTTATTTTATAACATGACAAGGCATTCTAAAAATGCAACTGCCCATTCTACATACACTTATCATGAAAAAAAGAAAGATAGTGCAAAATCTGGTTATGGATCACGTAAACGAAGATTAGGAGCTGAATCAGGATATCAATTTGATTGCTGTTGCATTACACTGCAACCAAGTGACGATCTGCTTGTTTCTAAAAATGGAATTTTGTTCGATCGTACTGCAGTATTAGAATATATACTTGAACAAAGGAATATTATTGAAGTAAAAATGAAAGAATATGATGTTCAAAGGTTAAAAGAAGTCGAAGATGCCGAGAAGGCTTCTAAAGAGAAAAGTGATCAGCAAATGAGGTAGTTTAAAAGTAATTTTTTTTAAATCAAAAAACAATTTATTTTTCATTTTAATCGAGTATTAAATAATAAAGTGAATTTTTATGAAACAAATTTTTATTATTACAAATGCTTAACGAGAAAAAATGTTTAAAATTCACCTCTTTTTTTCATTTACAATGTCTAAAATTTTGAAAATATTTCTAATTTAATACGGGCATAATTATTTTTGAAAATTATCGATTATTTCCATTTTCCATGGATACTTAAAGAAACAATAACATTTTCTGGAGTTTTACTGTATGGCCAAATGTAATTTTAGTTTCTGTATTTTCTAGCTATTGGTAACCAAGGAATATTAGAACTCCTCCACATAGTTTCAAAAAATCGATAACTCAACGGATAATTAAGAAGTTAAAATACATTTAATCAATAACTAAGCACTATTAGCAGAATAGATGCTTATTTAATGTTGACTTTTTGCCACCAATTTGAGAGAGATGTGAATTTTTCAGTTATTACGCGCGTTTATTGATTTTTTGAATTTACATGGTGGAATTTAAATTTTTTCTCATGAAATCACTCATTGAGACTTGAAAATTTATCTTCTCAACCCATAAAGCGTTTTGAGACCTTCATTTTCAATGACATCAAATTATTCGAATTTTTTATTGATTTAAGAAAAAATAAAGAAAAGGAGGACTTTTCTAGATTTTCTTTACGTTTTGTCGAGCAGGAAAATCTTATTTGATGTCAAAATATCAAATCTTCCACCCTACTAGCAAAAGCTTATAGATTTGTTTATATAATATATAATGAGTTATCGCGTATTATTGATTATTAATGGAATCGAGTAAAAATAAAAGGGACACTATTTGTTGACTCTTGATGAAACTTGTTACAATATTGATTTTTGAATGCAATTTGTGCAAAAAAGAAGCAAATTATGTCAATCGATTGAACTTTAGTTTTATTGTCGAAATTCTCGTCATATAACAAAATGTTGTTTTTTTAAAATTGCGTTCTCTTAATTTCATTTCAAACTGTAAAGTAATATTAAATAAAATATTGATTTTTCACTGAACAAGAAATTCGGAAAGAGCAGTTGGATGTCAATTTTAGTTATTGAATATAATAATTAAAAATATTAATTAATAAAATGAATAAAAAAATTAATAATCTAATTATATTAAAATTTTAATTATTTATTTTATTTTATCAATTAAATAATATAATTAAATTATATAATTAAAAAAATTATTAAAATGGATAAATAAAATAAATAAAAGTAAATAATATAATTAAATTAATTATTAAATTGATAAAATAAAATAAATTATTAAAATTAATAAATAATCTAAATATGACCAAATTAATAAATAAAATTATTAATAAAATAAACAAATAAATAATATAATTAAATTAAAAAATGCAAAAAGTGTAGCAGTAATCCAATTTTAATTATAGAATAAAATAATTAAAAAATATTAATTAAAATAATAAAATTATTAAAAAAATAAACAAATAAATAATAAAAGTAAATAATATAATTAAATAAAAAATACAAAATGTGTAGCAGGAATCCAATTTAGGTATAGAATAAAATAATTAAATAATGCAATAAAATTAATAATTTAAAAGATTAAGTAAAATAAATAATAATATAATTAAATATTATAATGAAATAAAAGAATGTAATTATATAGTAAATTAAATAATTTAAATAAGATCAAATTAATAAATAAAATTTAAAAAATAAACAAATAAATAATAAAAGTAAATAATTATATCAAATAATTTAAATAATATAATTAATATAATTAAATTAATTAAGGCAAAAAGGAATCCAATTGTAATTTTGAAATAATTAATTAATAAAATAAACAAATATATAATATAAATTATATAATATAATAAAATTAGTAATTAAATCAAAGTGCGTTGGAGTCCCTAAAAAGCAAATTTTAAAAATAGCAAAACATTTGTTCATATAAATGTGAATGTAAAATCGATATTTAATTCATGATATCCAATGACAAAAAAACATTATCAAAAGTAAAGGAAATTTTGTTTTAATGCGATTCTATGTTGAAAAGGAAATTCATTGAAACGAATACAGTCGGTAATATTAAAGCCGACAAAGAGAAGGTTGAAGATCGATGTTTCTGGTCTAATAATGGCGCTCCAACAACAAAAAAAGATAGGGTAAACAAGCCGGACTCAATTGTTCGATGTCCGGTAACAAAGGATCAGTTGCGCTACAAAGATTTGTTCCCGGTGAAATTCGCGAAATTTTCCAATCCCGATAACGAAGGAAAATACAAGTGTGTAGTGACTGGAGATGTTCTATCAAATGCTACTCCGTTGGTGGCTTTGCGCCCGAGCGGCTCCATCATCACTGAAGCGGCTTACAATAATTTAGTCAAGCAATCAATGATGGATCCGATCGTGAACAGGAAGATAACGGAGAAGGATGTTGTGTTTATGAAGCGTGGAGCATCGTCATTTGCACAAGTCGGCGGGGATAAACTGGTGTCCCAAGTTTCTGCTCCTGTGATGCAGTGCTGAGATTATTGTTTTAATAAATATTTTTGATGCTTGATTTGTGTTTTTATTACAAAATCAATTACAACAGCTTTAAATCATTAAGCAACTTAGCACTGAATATATGGTTGGGATCAAGCTAGGTAGGCTTAATTATCGATTCTAACAGAATTTTATCTCACTGCGAAGATAAATCTTTCTGGCGTGTAGATAAACTTTATAAGAGAGCTTCGATTAAGGACGTCCCCTAAGAAAGGGAATGAGGGTCTTCGAGAAAGGGACAAATGGGAACACTAGGGAAGGGGTTCAAATGCTTACGTCATACCCAAAAGTATTGGTTGTGTAAATATTTTACCTAATATATTAATAATTTTTTAAATTTCTCTATTATCTATTTTTAGTAAGTAAGAGGCATGTTTCATGTCCCCTATTTTCCCATTTGATAATTTTATTTGTGTATACATTTTTCTTTATTTTTCAAACAATATTCCGCACTGCTACATATAATGTTGAAATTTAAATAAGCTTATATACTTAAAAGGGCAAGGTGGCGGAAGGATCAAAAATTAATTTTTTTTTGGGAGACGTCCTTAATGGATGGTCCCTAAATACAAATATGATTTGAATGAATAAGACAAATAAAATTTACTTTACAGTAAATATATTTATTTATCCAATTAACAAACAATGGTGTTAACTTATAAATGCCGCTTTCTCAAACATAGCAATCGGTTATTCAATTGGTCCTCAGATAAAGTTGTCAGAACCTAGCGCTACTCTCAGTGCTCATCTAATAAGGTTGAACACTAGATTGCTGGATCACTCGAATTTTACGCAATTGATTAAAACCAGATTGTTCTATCGTGCCTAACTGTAAAACCCTCAAAGATTTTAACTCCAATTCAGGTAAATCAACAAAAAAGGATTGATACATGTGGGCTAATGTAAATTACAAATATATTAATTTAAATATCTAGAACTTTATGGTTAATACCTTTTATCTTTAAGTGTTGAGAGTTCTTGCTTTCTATCTGCTTTTGTTGATTATTATTCACAATGCTACGCAGTTCTGTCAATTTTATTCAGTGTAGGACTTCCACAATATTGGTTTTAAGATTTTAAAGACAAGGAAATTTATTGACTCAATAAACTATGAATCCTATCGAATATGCCACTCTGGGTACCCTACCATCGACACTATGAACTCGACGTCCCAGAGTACCTGCCAGTAACGTGCTGCCGAATATCTAGGAAGCAAAAGAGCTTTCGTTCCTTATCATGCCACTTTTGTTCTCGCATCGGTTTTAATTTCCCTGCGTAGCGAATATGATTATTGAATTAGTGTATTAAACTTCGTTGGTAAAACTTTTCTTTGATTTACTGACAAGTCAATAAGTGCGATAAATAAAAAGCAACGAATTTCCATTTCACTCGGCCTCCGACTTCTTAGATGTTTCAAAAACCTACAAAAACTTAAATTTTATATCAGTTCCGAATATATTAAGCCAACTTATTATTTCCCTACAATGTACAACCGAACTTTCCGTAAACCACTTACATTAACCCATTAGATTATTAAGTCAAATTACAGTGATCCACACAACCAAGTTTACTAAAATGAGTCCATTTGGTATTTATGTTTACTATTTGCAGTATTTATCATCAGCATTCCGACTTCGAGTATTCCCAGTAGTTTATTCCTACCGATTTTTAACAGTTAGGGGAATTAATTTTCGGTTCTGCAGCAATATTCTCTTTATTCTTCCTCGTGATTTAGGGAACCATTCATTTTATTGTTTGATTGTTAATACATTTGCTTTTAGATTTTGGATCTCAATTCATACCCTATCATTCTTTAATCTCTAATTCCACAATTTTCGGCCAAGATTTAAAGTTATTCCCTTGATTCCTTCTCGCCGACGTGATATAAGTGAGGACTTCATGCTAATTGTAGAAACAGTTGGTCTTTGTTCGATTTACTTCTACGACTTAGTGAAGATTATTTAATGCCTGATTATAAATAAGAACCCTTTTCTTTTACTGTGCATTAAGGGTTATCCTGCTGCTGAAATCAAATCACTACCCATCTCAATTATTACTATTATGTTAATGCCAATTGGAACTATACTTATTTGATTCATTAAACTGGAATTCCTAATTTCATTTAAATGTTTTATTTGGATGATGTGCAGTGTTTGTATCCTAGAGTGTGTTGGGCCAGAACAAAACGGCCTTGAAAATTGTTTAAATGCAACAGTAATGCAGCACAAAAACCCAACACTAAGATAACTTAAAACACAATATACAACACCAAATAAACACTTTAAAATATGAGAGAACATATATAAATATAAAATCAAAAAACATAAAAATAAAATAAAATAAATACTAAATGCATCAAAAAAACCGCACGAAATTTACATAAAAATAACATAATAACAAGTAAATTTGATTGTAAAATGACCATTTATATAAAAGTAAAAATTATTGAATTAAATGAATAAAAATAAAATATTTTTGGCTGAATAAATTTAATTAAAAATATTAAAAATAAATTACCAATTTAAATTAAGAAAATAATAAAAAATTTAATTTATATAACATAAATAATTTCAAGGTCAAATTTGTTTAATCGCAATAAAAACAAAACGCAAAGTTAGAGTCAAATTATAGGTATATATACTGATGTGTTTTTTACAAATTTTCAACGTAAATTTGGTGCCAACTTAATTTCAGTCTTATTTGGTAGTCTTTAAATTTCAACAGCAGTTCTAGTCTGATTCGAGTTAGTGTGCATAACTAACTGAGAGCCATGCATTCAGCTAATTAACACTGACAAGTGTTTTGACTGAACACGTTAACTCTCATATAGCGTACGGGTATTGATTTATATGATTACCTATATATGAATTCACGAAGTGTTTTGAATTAATGACATATGAATTGTGATCAAGATGATTTTATGCCGATTTGCTGGATGAATTTATGGACCATGTATGCCAAATAAATATTTTAAAGCCAACAATTTGTGCATTGAAACTTTTACTCAACTGATATGGTAAAATTTATTTGTTATTTCTTTTTCGGTCCACAGCCAAAACATAACGCAAGATAGTAAAATAAAACACCCTATTGAACTGTGTAAGTGCGGTGTAAGTTCGCCAATAGTTCATGCCCGTGAAGGGTACGGCGTGAAAACGCAGTAGCTGGAACGTCAATATTGTCCATTTATAGGAGAAATTGGGAAGTGTGGAAGTAGTCTTTGGCTGCTCCTTCGCCATACGTTTACTGAAAAATAGACCAAAAGTCTTTAACAACAATCGGCTCAAAATCACTAACACTGAGTAGTCCAGTGCGCATTCATTAAATATAACATGAACATACATAGATCTTAAGGATAAAGAGAGGGAAAGGGTAGCGGGAAAATTGCGAAATCGTTGCAACAATTAAAATGAATAGCCATCGGAAAAAGATTAATCTGAACGACTTAAATCATGAAAAATAATGTTTTTAATAATATATAAAAATTAAATAAATTTTGTTGAATTGAGACGGAAAATATGGACGGATCGCTGCTCAAATTTTCCGAATCAAAAAATAGCAAGGTAAAAGTAGAATATGGCTCCATAATTGATAGAATATCCGGATAAGACCGTAAAATAAGGGCGGAACGCTGCTAAAATTTTTCGACTCAAGGAAAATATTTTGTCGAAAACTGTAAAATAAGGATAGATTACGTCTAAATTTTTAAATAAACAAAGTATATTTTTTCTTAAGCCGAGGAATAAAGACGAATCCCTACACAAAAATTTGATAATAATAATGATAATAGTAAGGATAATGGTGATTATAACAACAATAATAATAATAATAATAATAATAATAATAATAATAATAATAATTGTTGGGCCAGTACAAGCTTTTGTTTAAATGGATTGAAAACAGCACGCAAACACAACACGCACATTTCAAAATTGGACCCTTAAACATCTAATAAACACCTAAAAATGCGAGAAAAACACATAATTTAACATATAAAATAGAAAACATAAAATTAAATTAAAATATTAACAAACGCACCAAGATACGCACGAATGGACATAGAAATAACATGATAACAAAAGATTTGACCAAAAAAGCGACAATTTACGAAAAATTAAAAAGTTCATGAATAAAGCGAACAAAAATAAAGTAATTTTAATCAGAAATGATTGAAATTAAAAATAAATGAGTAAATTGTAAAAGAAATCAAAAAATAATAATAAATTAGAAATTAATTAGACACATAATTGCAAGGTCAAATTTTGTTTTATCGCATAAAAAATAACACGCAAGGTTAGGGTCACAGAACAGGTATAAATACCAATCCATTTTCACAAAGTTTTAATGAAAAATTACTTTTCACTCAGTGAACAAACTACTTTTGTCAGACCAATTCAAAGGAGCAACTCTCGATAACCGTTTTCATTCTGCGAATCAAGTATCTTAATGTAAGCTCTACTTGATCGTATGTGTGGGAACCTCTTGTCGTATGTTGATATGTATGAACTATGAACGAGCTATGATGAAATTGTTTCAACAAATATATGTATTTATGAAAAAATGAATCTTCAGTTTTATGAGTCGAAATTTTTCTGGCCCACAGCCACACATCACACAAGAAAGTAAAATCATAACATAACTAGTCACACTGTGTAAGTGCGGTTTCTCCGCCTACAGTGTGTGCCCGTGAGAGCTCTGTCGTGCGTAACGACGGATCTCGAACGTAAATATTCTACCGTATAGGGGCAGTGGGAAGATTGAGAGCTAGACTTTTGGCTAGATCTCTTTCACCCATCTCCCATAAAATCGACCTAAATATTTAATTACACATCGGCTAAAATGATAACACCGAGTAGTCCAGTGAGCACTCGTAAAATCTAATATGAACACAAGAACTTTAGGACTAAAATTAAGGCTCGGGTAGTGGGGACTTGAAACCGATGCGATGCAGATAGATTTAATAACTAGATGGAAATTAAACTAAATTAATTTAAAGTAATCGAATCCATAATATTAAACTAGATGTGACATAAATAAATTATTCAAATTTAAATAATGAAATCATAACTAAATTTGTGACCAGAACATACTATAACGAGAAGACTTTTGCAACGTAATCAGGGGATAGTAATTAATTAAATAAATGATCCAAAATTAAATACTCACGTAATAAAAATCAAGAAAAATTTAATAAGTATTAATGATTTAAAGTATCTTCGGATCTAATCTAAATTAGTAAATGACTTATGAGTACGAAGCCAGAGCAAATAGAGTAAAGAAACGAAACAGCAAACGACAGAGTAGAAATAACTGATTCCGAGAAGATTACGATAGGATATAGACCCGCTAACTTTTCATAACAGTGATAAAAATTAAGGCATTAGACATCGATAAATGATAAACCAAATTAACGATTAGCGATGAACCTTTTCCACTAATTGAAAGATAAATACACGATTCATGAATCCAAGAATAATAAAATTTATTATGTTACGAATAATCGATACAAAACGACCAAATAATCATATTAACCGCACACGAATAAGTCAATTAATAATTGTACACAATGATAATAGAACAAGATAACAAAATATCACAAATGATTCGCAGATGTAAACATAAGAACTCAGCTTTCGTGAAGGGATTCGAATGCCACAGACTTGCCACGAATGGTATTGAATCTTTGAAATCGAATAAAATTAGGAACACCCTGAAATTAATGAAAGCGATAAAATCAGAAGTTCCAACCAAGAGAACAAACCATAGTGCAATAACACGACCCAACTAAAAATCCAAATGAAGATTTAGACTCTTCCCCAACCGTGGTATCCTCTTCACTGAATAGCTGTCATCAAGTATTCCACCCAGCAGTTTCTCCCTAACCAGCATGTACAATTAAATCTTCTTTCTGCAATGACAATAATCCGGAGCGACTCGTAGTGGAGTGTTTTCTTGGATACGTCGTCGTCGAATGAGAACAGCAATTCGGATAATGAGCACCAAAATTCCAGTCAACAAGTGAAAATTGTGATTAAGTGCATATTGATATATAGACCCAATAAAGATCAAATTGATTGTTCATACGCTAAATAAACTACGAACAGGTCATAGTCCGAGATTACCGCGGAATAAATCACCAAAAATCCGACGCGAATGACAAGTCGATGACGATGGTCATATCAACTTATCATAACAAAGGAAGATGAAGCGATCAATAGAAATGAACTTTTACCGCCGAACTGAACAAAATAAATAATGATCGGTATCAAATAATAAACAATAAATAACTAAAATAATTATATTAACATTCCACCGCGAAAACGAATAAATTAAACGACAGTTCATTCACCCCACCACGCCCTCGCAAATAATTCACGAATATAAAAGAACACAGTAAAAACTCACATTCCATACCGCGTAAATGAATCACCAAACAACTAGCACCGATAGTGGACGTGTTCGAGCTCGAGACTCTTTACGAGACCGGATCTCAAGAAATGATACTCAGATGCCTAGTGAAGAGAAAAAATCAGGTAATTTCGCACGTTACGTTTCAAATTTTTTCATAACAAAAATTCACCCTATTAACACTCGATAGAAAATAGCATAAATCACTAACGTCCATGTTTTACACACGCAGGCGCATCGATAAGAATGATGGGTAATTAATTATTTTCACGTTTAGATCGCAGAAACCCGCATGGCAATTGGAGTGACAATTCCCGAGTGACTCTACAGATCCCGAGCGCTTCTGCCGCTCGATACCGCCAAGTTCTGTGGGATAACGGATATCTGTTATCCACGTATGGAGACTCCAGTTGGCCAAGAAGATCAGAATATCAAGCTGAAGAGATCGAGTTGCCAAGTATCGCGATTAAGCGCGAGCCGGGCCACAATCCAGCACGAGAAGCCCGCCAGCGAGCCGAATACGCGGCCATGAAGATGGAAGAACTCGAAAGGAAGTACCACCGGAAAGCGGTGTTGGCCCGACAACGACTAGCTCAAGTGAACAGAGATATCGCAAGTGGGGCTATCCCGAGCACCGATGGATTCCCGCCAGAATATGGAGTGTCCTTCGAATTAGACGACCCGAGGCTGACGCAGATGACAGCACCGACTAAAATGGTGATACCGGAGAACCTCGTGCAGTCAACTCTTCGAAATCGACTCGGATCCCGTCAAACCGGCGATCATACCTATGCGAGCAGGCATCCTCAGTGGAATTCCAAGCACAACAATCGAAGGAGTGAACGTTTTAATGATCGTGAATGAGTTCTATGAATATGTTTTAGCTTATTTGTTTTTTTGGACAATAAATGTTTATGTCTCACGGGTTATTCAAGTTTTAGTTTTTCTAAAGTAATTACTTGACAATTAATGTAACAAAAGGAAATATAAATTTTTACTCTTTTTGCAATAACCTTCGAAATATTGTATAGATAATAATTGATAGGAAAAGATAGAATGTTTTTTGTTATTAAACTTGGACCAACCAGAATATTAACACTAACCAACTAAAACGCACGAGACGCCACCGACAATACATTGTAAAATTAATTAAGAGAGAGGATCAATAGAGTTGAATCAATATTGTAAACGACTAATCATTTAAATATTGTAATTTTAGAAATGAAAGCCACGAAAATATTGCACCAAGAGCTGAAAGAACTCAGACGAGAAAATCAACACCTGCACCGACAACTTCTACAACAGAGTCGAGAGATGCAACAGCTGAAAGCCACTTGGGTCGAACCCGGAAAAATGAAAGCATTGTACCAGCGCCTCACTGCCGCACAACAGGGCTGGAAAGAGGAAAGAGTGTTGATCCAGGCGCAGCGAACACAAATCAAAGGACTGGAGGTCGCCTTGTCGGCATGCCAGGAGGGAAGTGCAGTGACTTACCCTCTGGTATTCGCTCCGGCACAATTAGCTTATCGCGACCAAGAAAGAGCCCAATCAGCTAGCAAGAAGCCCAGATCACACGCTCGACCGGGTCGAACCGAGCGGTTGCGAAGACGCGCCCAAGGAGTGACCAAATGAGATGATAAACTCAATGTCTGATGATAATTTAATTTGTTTGTCATTAAATAAAAATTGTTTAGTTTATTGTGTTGCTATTTGTAAATAAAAATGGAAACGAAAAGAAGTAAACAGAAAGTAATAAAGGGACCTGAAATAGAAGACGGACATAGGCCTTCTAACGGCAGTCCGCTGAACCCGACATAGGACTAACCCTTAGCAGTTCTGATATCGGAACTCACCTTTGGACGTCCTGTGACCAGTGGTTACAGTACCAACGTTGCCTAGCAACGGGTAACCATTGGCGGGAGCAAAAACTATTTTATATGATTGGGGTGAAGGTCATCCACACCACTAACCCCACATAATAATAATAATAATAATAATAATAATAATCACAATAATAATGAGGATAATTATAATAATAATGATCATGGTACTTATAATAATAATGATAATAATTATGATAATAATAATAATAGTAATAGTGTGGGGTTTAGGTCCAACTGGGTCCAACGCACTACCGTTGGATTGGTCTGCGTGCGGTTTACTTTTATTCTGGTCCAATTCTCGTATTTTTAGTTTCTCTTTTCCTACTGACTACTCATTTTACTCTCACTATCTATTACGACTCATCTTGACGTCAAAGTTTTTAGATCAATCAATAGAACATAAGCAAAACATTTATTAGGAACAATCATATATACATTCTAGTTAGGGTGTAGAGCCGTACGACGCCTGGCGCGTTCATTTCAATCGCCATTCATTTGTTCATAACACTCGGATATTGGTGATTTATTCCGGCACTTGATACGGTAGTAGTAGAATGTGAGCCCGTCAGATACAACCCTCCCATTGGCTTACGTAATTATTACATAACATTTGACCTCTGTCCACTAGTTG
This sequence comes from Schmidtea mediterranea, assembly GCA_022537955.1. NCBI lineage: Eukaryota > Metazoa > Platyhelminthes > Tricladida > Dugesiidae > Schmidtea > Schmidtea mediterranea. The sequence goes on along the minus strand of JAKGRZ010000037.1, from coordinate 35,430 downwards.
TTACCTAGTAATTGACCTTTGTTCAATGACCTCATGATTACGTGACCACTGGTCACTACCCGGAGACACACTTATTATGTCACTGGTCAGTCACACACTTATTACTTAACTCTTATTACGTGACCACCGATTTACTACCTGGAGACATACTTATTACCTAACTGTTATTATGTCACGTTGTTGTAGACCCACACACCTGCCTTCTAGAAACTTCCACACACCTAACTTACTGTTATCGGTTGGCAAGCGTACAGGCATTAGTATCATATCGACACTAATTCAAGATGGGCGGCTGGTTGACGAGAGAATTGAAAAATGCTTCATTGCAGTTCGGGTCATCTATCTATACACGATTTAAGGAACGGCTCATAAAATTATAATGTAATTATCGACTGACTAGATTCTTAATTAAGACAACGAATTTCAAATGCATTATTGATGAACACGTTATATTTGATAGAGATAACGTGGCATAGAGCATTGTTCCGTTTAGTATTGTCTCGATGATTCGTATTCTGAACGGAATTGGTGTCGGGGGATCGATTTTGCGATATTCTAGGGCTTGGTTACAGTAAAAATGTTTATAGACAAAAAATTACCTACCATCTCTATGTATGATCTTCGGTTTCATCGTGATTTCTTCGTAATTATTTATTAGTGATTCTGCAGAGGTTCCTGGTAACTAGCGTCTGGATCGCATAATTCGACGTAGATTTAAAAATGGTGATCTTCCTGTGGGTAGCAGGGTATATATATTTGTGATGTGTACAGTGAGTTGTTGTGGTGTATCAATTCTAACTGGAATGGCAATCGATTACGCTGAAATTAATTTCCTTAATTTCTTCCGAAAACAATTAAATATCCATTGATGACATTATGGCATAATTAATTCCTGTCCCTGAAAGCGATGTATGGGTGCATACTTGCATGTGTGCATGTTCATATGATCTATCTAGGAGATAGATATTTCAATCGATTAGGTTCGCTCTAAATGTCAACGAGTATATTAATGGATAAGTTGATTTGCCAAATCTAAATATTATTATCTGTTGATTATTTCTATTCGGAGGCGGAATAATTTATTGTGCAATAATGGTGGCCATTTTTACTAGATTTGGGGTAGTTCAAATCATTTAATTTTGGTCCTGAAGGTAGTAAGTGTCGACTTATGGGGAGTAGTTGTGCATAATTATTGTCATTCAGGTCGTTTCCTTCTCACCAACTCGGTGGCTTACGTCAACTCATTCGGATCATTTTAGTGGGCGAACCTACACTATTCATTCATTCGGGTCTTGGATTTTATGTTGAGGTTAGAAGGTTCCGCATGGATAGTTGCTATTTGAATGGGCATACTTTAAGACGTTTCATTTATTTGATATTTCTTAAATATAGTTTTATAATCGTTAGTTATATACTTGATTAAAATTTTTTATGTGCTGCTTTTTGGGTAAGTCGTTGGACTTGTTTCGTATGTGTTTCCAGGATCAAATTCTAACTAAAACACTTTAATTATAATGGATTAATATTTACCACTTTACTCGGTCATGGATAGCGAAATAGGTTGTCTATCTTGGGGATTAAAGATCTTCGCTCACCAAATTCTCTAAATTGTTCAAATTTGATAGATTTGTTATTTATTGGTTTATCGATGATTTTGGGGATGTGGGGAGTTGGGAGCCCTGAAGATGATCTGATTTCACCATTATGCGTACTATGGTGAAGCTGATGGCACGATTAACAAGTTTACCTTTGATTAACGGTTCGCGATGTCATATGTCAAGATTATGGTGAGGCTGATGGCACGATTAACAAGTTTACCTTTGATTAACGGTTCGCGATGTCATGTCAAGAACTTTAAGTTACCCAAAATTTTGGATGTCTGTTAGATCGAAAATGATTTGGTGGGAGCAAATTTTAGGGTAAAATATTCGATTTTATTATTATTCTATCGTTCTAATCATAAGTTATCGACGTAGCAACGATTTTTAGCATTAATACCCGTCACCTTCCCAAATTTGACCTTAAGATAATAATGTGTTCATATTATGAGTTTAGGAGTGCCCACTGGACAACTCTGGGTTTTTGATTTTGAGCCGTCTGTGAAGATAATTTAGGTTGAGTTTACTGGAAATGGGTGATGGTGGAATAGCTAAAAGAACATTCCCCCTTCATCCCATTTCCCCTATACGGAAATAATGATTTTACGTTTCAGCTACTGCGTTCTCACGCCGTAGCCTTCACGGGCACGAATCATTGGCGGATTTACACCGCACTTACACAAATCGATAGAGTGTGTAAAATTTAATTTGCGGCTGTGGCCGGAAAAATTTCGACAAAAGTGCGTTTGCAAAAATAAAATTTTTATTCAATATAATAGACATTGTTTGAAATTTGACATTCAGCATTTTTACGTCATACTCAAACCTTTTCCCACGACGACACCTCAAACAGAGCTCATATGAGGTTGTTTGATTGTGACGTGAAGAAAGTTTCCAAAATCATCTCTCCACTCACATTTATTTCACGAATTGATACAGAGTTAAAACTGATTCTTCAGATTATAACTGAATAATTGTGTTGGGCCAGAAAACAAACGGCCTTGCAAATGTTTAAATGAATTGGTAACACACATGCAAATATAAGATGCAGATTTAAACTCAAACCTATTAAAACACCAAGTAACCCTACCAAAATGCGATAAAAGGAACAATTAAATATAAAATTATAAAACACAAAAATAAATTAAAAATAATAACAAAGTGCAACAAGACCTGCACGAAATAAACATAAACATAACATGAAAACCTAACAATTTGACCGAAATTTGACAATTTAACAAAAAAATGCGAAATTTCATGAAAATGAAATAAAAATCAAATAATTTGAATTAAAAATAATTCAATTAAAAATTCAAAAGAAAAATTGTCAAATAAAATTTCAAAATAATAAAAATTAAGAATAGAATATACTAGAAAATCACAAGGTCAAATTTTGTTTTACTAAATCAAAAAGAACACGCAAGGTTAGGGACAAAAAATAGGTTAGGTAAAAATCAAATATGGTAATCGTTGTAACTTCCAATATAATGTTTGAAATTAAATAAACTTGCAAGGGGAAAAGGTACAAGGAAATTAATAGCTACGAACTCTCGATATAACGTTTAAAAAATCAATAAAAGTTAAATAGCTCTAAGTCAACGAAATTATTTAAGAGAAAAATCAGTTGATTTAAATACTCTAGACGCCTAAAATGATGAAAAAATCCATAAGATTTCGTAATAACAACAAATAAAAAATGTGAACGTTATAGCTTTCCGACACAATATCTAAAGTCAATAAAACCTATTAAAAGTAGAGTATAAATAACGTTAGGTCTTCCACTAAATTGTTTCGAGCTAGAATTTAATTCCTTGAATAAAAATTGGAAAGTTGACAAGGGATGAAGAGCTTATAATAGTTTTTTTTGATAAATATTATAATTGTAAAGATTCTATTGTGGCATTAAGTAATAAATAAACTCGAACCGTATCCGTATCAACCGCATTAGAAAATTTCTTGCAAACTAAACTACAATAAATAATGAATGACCATAGAGTGATGTTGAAAAAAAATCAGGAAAATGTAACGATAAGTCCATAGATAAGGTTCAATCTCTTCACCACACGATACAACCCTCGTAGCTATAGAAATCTATACCTAAGGAAAGGGGGCACGCCAAACATCGAGTCTGCTATTGGTTGAGTAATATTGTTCATCGACACAGAGAGACACTAATAGATAGACCCCCGGACTCTATTAACATTTATAACTACAACTAACTTCCACCTCAATCGAGTATTCGGATTAATCAGTCATTTAACCTCAATTTATTCCCTTTCTAAACCCAATAACAGACAATATTTCGGAGAAATTTTTATTAAATAAAATAAATTGGAATCACAATTAAAATCTGGCTACTGAGAATCCCATTTCGACATAAATGCCCTGAAAATAATGCCCAAAAAGGCCCAAAATCAATAATTTATATAAGAAATACCGATAGGTCGGGACTAACAGTTAAACTTTGGAGAATTAAAATGTATCGCCAATCGAACCCAGCAAATGAGGACACGACGGCCAGGATTCCGGACGATGACATAGTTCTAAACCCAAGAGCTCAACCTTCAGGTAAACTTTATTCCTATGAATTTCATCGTTAATCTGTACAAGCCCTAGATAGAAATCTCGCAGCACTAATCCCCATGCTAACTTTTGAACTAGAAATGCTAATAACAATAACAATTTAAAAATTATAAAATATGATACTGGAAAGACCGATGCTTTATCCTGATTATTTTTGTTATGCCAAACCCCCCAACCAGTAGAGATTATGCATACTAGAACCAGTTCAAGAGAATAAATGATGCCATATCCGTTTCCGACTACACTAGTCTATTACACAGGGATTTCTAGATTTCACGCAATCCGTTAACCAAGGAGAAACTATCCGAATGTTAAGACGATTTTAAAAATATTTTTCCCATGGATATAATTAATTGGGATGCCGAAACCCAATCAATTTCAAATGATGAAGTATTCCGTTGTTTTCGATGTATTTTTCCCCAAAATTTCAGGTTATCGCTAAATTTAATAACTAAAATATATTTAATAACTCGATTTATTTTTTCGTGAATATTATGTATCCGATAGAAGAAATTTTTGGTTTTATTTTTTTTTATTTAATAAATTCTGTGTTAATGACAAAATACCCATAACGTACCTTAGACCCTATCCGGTAAATAATGTCATATAAGTCTTGATAAATCGGATATCTTTATCGAATACGTATAAGTATATTTTTAACGTTATTTATGTAGGTAATATTAAGGAATAGGGTTGTAGATAATTGTAAATAAAATGATTTAATAAATAAAATACCCGTGCCAAGTCAATATAAGTATCCAAATTCTCATTATGTAATACTAAAGAATAAGTATATGGATAATTTTTAAATGAAATGTCACTATCAAGTTGAAATAAGTCATCTAATATTAATAGTATAAATCCCATTCATGTATAGGATAAAATACATTTTAAATGCAATATAACTAGAAAGTGATATGATAATTAAATGAATAAAATATGACACTTGTTATAATTAATATTACTTACAATTAGTAATGTCCCTAAAGATTAATTACTAAGTAACTAATGGTAGGGTTGAATTTTTTCAGCTTTGGTGACAGTAATTTCGTTACTTAGGATATGGAAAACTAACTAACTAGTTAATTTAAACAAAACTGAAGAGGTTTAATGCAAAGAATCTTATGTTTATTAGCCCAGAGAAAAATATACTAAACATCACCACACGATTAACATTTAGTTCTAGTTTAGTTTTAATTAAGTAAATTCATAATTACATTGTTAATTTAGTTATTTATTTTAAATTAGTTTATACTTAGAAGTGTCAGAAAAATGGATTAAAAATTAAAAATATCGTATTATAAATTAATGCAATGAAGATAATAATATGCTTGAAAAAACCTACAAAGTCTTGAATCTTTTAGGTAAACGAATCAACCTTTTCGACGAAATTGTAGCGAATAGGAAATAATTTCTTCTCCATAGAGTGTACGTAGAGTGTATTGTTGGGCCAGAACACAAACGGCCTTGTAAATGTTTAAATGAATCGGTAACACACATGCAAATATAACATGCAAATTTAAAATTAAACCTATTAAAAGATCAACTAAACCCTATCAAATATGAAAAAAAAAGATAATAAAATATAAAATAATAAACATAAAAATAAAATTAAAATAATAACAAAATGCACCAAGATCCGCACGAATTAAATATAAACATAACACGAAAACCCAATAATTTTGACCAAAATTTGACAATTTATTAAAAATACCAAATTTCATAAAAATGAAATAAAAATGAAATGATTTGAATTAGAAATAATTCAATTAAAAATCTAAAGAAAAAATTGTCAAATAAAATTCCAAAATAATAAAAATTAAGATTAGAATACACTAGAAAAACCCAAGGTCAAAATTTGTTTTACTAAATCAAAAAGAACGCGCAAGGTTAGGGAAAAAAAATAGGTTTATATACCGATGAATTTTCACATAATGTTTAATCTTTTTTGAAAATCATTACTCAGTTTTTCAACTTGACTTTTTTAGGGTGAGTTTTGTTTTGGAACTCTCTTTCCACGTCGCGTCCTCGCATCTCAATGGAGCTCTGCTTGGATGTCGGCGTGGGGAGAGTAGTAATTTTGCTATGAATTGTCCAGTATTCATTATGTTGTTTTATTAATATTAATAAATTATTTATAATATAAAATCATTTTTGCTATAATAATTCTATTTCAAGTCGAAATTTTTCCGGCCCACAGCCAAAGACACATCACAAGTTAGTAAAATCCACATATTATTCAGATTCGTGTAAGTGCGTGGAATATCGCCGATGATCTGTGCCCGTGAAGACCCGGCGTGCAGAACGCAGGGATTGGAACGTCAATATTAGTCCGTATAGAAGAAAGGAGAAATAAGGAAGTGGTCTCTTGGCTACTTCCTTGTCTCTCGTTTTCTTTAAATTAGACCTAATTTATTCTACATACAGCTTAAAATAACCACACCGAGTAGTCCAGTGGGCACTCATTAAATGTAATATAAACATAATGCGCCTAAGGTCAATTAAGGGAAAGTAACGGGAAAATTATAAATTGAAATCGTTGTTATGAATCAATAAAATGTAATGTTAACTATAATATGTCCACCAATTTTCAACTATTAATATGGAAGACCGCTGAGTAATCACCAAACCCGTGTTGCAGTTGATAAGTATTTTTCGGTTAAAATAAGTCGTAATCATAAACATTATTCCCATAAAACCCAGAGATTACCCATATTAAAACTAATGGCTCGATCGTCATGCCCTTTAAGAATCGTCTAAAGCCAGTTGAATGAGGAACGAGATATTCTAACGACCATAAACAAGAAAAAAATTTTTTGACAGCATTAGCGTAGAGACTCACTCAGTATAGTCATAATAACTCTTCTCTAACTTAATTCCACCCAACGAGTTGAAAATTAGCCACATCAAGGAATGGATATTCTATATATGACCCTTTACTAAAATAAAGTAATAAACATGGAAGCGAGTCGTAGCGTACGCCAATTCACTCCCAAAAGAGAAAACTTATTTTATTTTTTTTTGTTTCCATCATATAAAGACCCTATGCTCACAGGAAATATCGATCATTATAACAAATGTTAAAGCAATAAAATCAAAATTGTCGAAATTTGTTTCCATACAAGGGATGAGGTGACATCCAGCGGCATCTTCCATATTCATCTGAGGCAAATCAGCTCTTTGAATCTATTTCCTGTGCCAGTTAGATCCAATATCTTGCCTAAGAGAAATAAAGAAAGTGACCACATACGCCTGAAACTCTTACCAGCATTTGAATTATCACCATACCGAAAAGAAATGAGATATCCCCTGAGGTAAAAATTTATTTCCAGTAGACCATTGACCGACGACTAAAGCCCAGGAAGGTTAACGTAACTTCGACCTACAAACATCTGTGTAAATTGAACCTCAATCTAGTAAAATATTATAAATGTCGATAAGCACAAAGTACTTACTTGATTGATCCATAGATCCGACTAAGCGAGCAAATCCAATGAATTATGCTCTAGGCTAATATTAAGATAGAAATAAATGGGAAGAACAAAAAATCTAATTTAATAACCTGCTAAATAAAACTGCCTACCCCAATCAATAATCTCGCATGTCCACTGTTGACGCAAAAATTGATTAACGAAATTGTCACTTGCATACACAAGAGAAAAATTGATTACATACAGACAGGAACACGACTAGTGTACACCTGTTACACACGCGCAAACAGATTTACCAGATCGATATTTCAAATATTGAACGAGAATATCGGGGTAGAACACGACGCGAATATCCACTAGATGTACGTGCAATTATAAAATCCGGTTCCTGCATACACACATCCCCACTAGATTCTATAAAGAGGTGTGGTAAAGTACAAACCGATCAGTAATACTAATCAATTTTTTTTATTATGCACCAATCCCAAGACTTTAGAAATGAGGGTTCTATGACCACGACGCCGGAGGAAGACGCAGCAAGGGAATCAAGCCCAACGACTCAGGGTAACTTATCAATAATATAAGAAATATTTGAGATTTTTTTTTGTAATTAATAAATCTTATTTGCCTAAATTTTAATTTGATAATTTTTCTTAAGTCGTGGATAATTAACCTCTAATAAAAACACAATTATTAAATGTTCAAGGTTTATAATTTATCAGTTTTAATAAAGATATAATTATGCAAACCTTTGGTAAATGACGGTTAAATTTTCCTTGTAGGAATAACTAGATAAATTTTAAAAAGTTTTTTCATAAAAAGGCATCGTATTAATCTCGTGCAAATGATTTCTCTTTTTCTTAATAAACGTGTAGTAATAATTGTAAAAATCTTGAAAGCCAGTTTAGAAAGATGTGTTATATTAATTATGTAAGTTTTTGTAAACGGGTCTGAATTCCTCCTAATCACGCACGGTAAAAATTGTGTAAACCTTTGTAATTAATTTTAACCTCTTAGTAATAAATGTTACATAAATTTTCGCAGATGATTTCTGATTCACTTGGATAGGTACATGGTAATACTCTCCGGAGTTCTGTAGACAATCTACTAAATTCGTCTGGGGGGAGGTATTGCAATATAATTTCGTTATCAGAATTCAAATTTATTTCTTTTCTCATTTTCCAAAATTCTTTTGTAAATGTTTTGTAAAAATTCATGGACATGCTTGTCTGCAAACTAATCGGGAATTAAGTAATGGGACAGAAACAAATAGATAACAGATTCCATTTTTGCCACACTACAATTGTTAAAGCATATTAAGCATTTTTTTTCTCATATACAATAATTATTATATTAACTAAGGCTTTTAACTTTTATAATATTAAGTCGGTACAGTTGATGTTTTAGTGCCGATAAACAAAACAGTTTATTAAAAATTATAATGATTTAATATGTAGATTTACATTAAATTGAGTTAAATTAATTATATCGCTCCAAGAGAATTGAATGCATAGTTAAAGTATATAACCTGAACCCGTGAGAATAAATATGTTTGGTTAACACAAGAGACTTTGAAATTACCTTATACGTGTTCGCAAAATCATAATGGTATTTAGAAAGACCAGGACCTCTCAAGTGGGTTCCCACTCATGTTGCAGAAGAATGGCGACAGGCTTGGAGGCGAGCTCAGCCAGCGAGGGGTCACGAGGAACCCCAACCCAGAAGGCCTCACCAGACCGCCCTGCAATTGTTAGGAATAGAAAACGACCCACGCTGGACGAACAATCAAAACGACGATCGGTATCCGGCTCAGGAGATTCGAGACCATGCACGTAATCTCCTCACCCGTCTGGAAGAATATCAATGGCAGGTCGACCTACAAGTGGTCAAGGCCAGGCAGTACCTGGTCAATGTGGAGGATGACATCACTGTCGGACGAATTGCGGACGTCTACTCGAGTAGGCCGGCCCGTAACACAAGACGAGCCGTGCTCGTCATTCCGGGTTACTCTCCTGAAGAAGGTGTCAGGAGATTTTTTGAAGATCCATGACTTCACTGGTTTTGAGACCATTGACATCAATTTTATTTTGTTGTTTAGATCAAAAATAAATAAGTGTCGTTCGAGCTTTATTTCTTCGACGATTCCTTAAATTAAATTTCACAAACTATGTTTGATATTAATCGCACTTGCAATCATCCGAGTTATTAGTAGAATTTAATGTTTGTTATTGCAGCAATGGAGTCTACACGATCGTTACAAACAGAACTTGCCCATGCCAGACGACCCAATAAGAACCTTCTCGACCAGGTAATTCAACTGACACGAGAAGTCCAACAAATCAAGTCCACCTGGTTGGACCCAAAAAAGACTAAAGCCTTTACCTCAGACTCACCGCTGCTCAAAAGGATTGGGCAGATGAAAGGCAACTCAAAGTGAAGGGATTAGAAGTGGCCCTATCCGCCTGCCAAGAAACAGCCGCGGTAACATACCCCTTTGTATTCGCTCCAGCCCAATTAGCCTACCGAGAGTCTGCAGCAGCCCCAGCAACGACCGCCACTCCAACTACAATAACAACCGGTAGTTATCGGCCTGGAAGGAAGGAGCTTGCGAAACGCCGAGCCGCTCGATTATCGAATAAAACTGGATAAACAAACCAATTTGTATTGAGTTGATAAATAAAGAATTATCGAGTTTGTAAACTTTATATGTGTATTTGCATTTCTGTGGTCCCAGTAAATTGAAACGATGCTTTTAACAATTAGATAATCGCCTATGTCGCCGCAACCAACACGCACAAATACAACATTATAATCTATTGGCTAGGTTCAGTTCTCAAATAACATTGTCAAATCTCTTTTGATATTATGATAAACTCTAACGATATACTTACAACATAAAGGGGACCGAATGAGTTAAAGCGAGCACAAGTCTTCTAACGACAGCTCGTTGGACCCAGGGATTGTCCGAGCAATTACAGCACTAGTAATAATGCTCACTTTTTGCGGACAATCCACCCACTCGAACACATCTCCAACGTTGCCTAGCAACGGGTGCCGAGTGGTAACTAGAAAATATTTATATGGCGTTACTGGGGTAACCACAATGAGTTAAAACAAATATCAATACCCTGTAACTCACCAGTATTAAAATTTTTAAAATTAGTTTTTTTTAGACGATTCGTGGATTGATGAATCCCGAATCACAGCACGTTTTCCCGCGCATGCGGTAAACCGTTGCCGTCAGGCAATGTGGGATGCGGGATTCACCGTATCCCAAGTCAGAGAGGCCAGAGCCGGTAGCCTACAACAATCGGAAAATGTCGAGCTCCCGTTCGTCGTGATAAAGCGGGAGCCGGGTTGAAATCCGACCAGGGAGATCCGTGGCCAATCTGAGTTCCTCCTCGCGCGTCTTGAGGAACATCAGTGACAGACCAATGAGCAAGTGGATCGTGCAAGACGCTACCTCGCCAATGTGAACGACGACATTGCCGCGGGCTAGATCGCCAGTAAGGACGGGTACGCCGCGCCGTACAATACGTCGTACAATCTCGAAGACGAAAGGTTACACATCCGTTCTACGGCCATCAATGTGGTGGTACCACAGAAGATCCTTCCCCGACATATGCGAAGGACTGAGAAGCCAGCCGAAGAACGTTGCGAGCATCCTTACGCTCGACCGGCTCCGGAAAGAGACGTCTATAATCATCGCCGAAATCATCATTACCACTAGTGGTTGTCACTGGAACATGTTAACTGATTTGTGAATGCTTAGTTAAGCGAGTTTGAAATAAATGTTTAGTTGAATTCGAATACTTGTTTGTTCAAAGCTTTTTTTTCTTATTTGACAATAATACCTGTAAGACCCTTGATTGATTTTTATGATTGCTTAACTAAATTTAACGAAGTAATCCGATTTAGCCACACCCTTTTATAGATATGGAACCACTGATAGTCCTACAACAAGAGTTGGATCACGCACGTAGAATAAACAAAAGTTTCTACGAATAAATCGTGCAGCTAACAAAAGAGATACAGCAAATCAAAGCCACTTGGGTAGAGCCGAAGAAGGTGAATACGCTCTACCAGAAGATGGCAGCAGTACAAAAGGGCTGGTCGGAGGAGAAGAAAGTCAACCAGAGCCTGAAAACTCAAATAAGGGGTCTGGAGGTAGCCGTATCAGCCTGCCAAGAAGGAGCCGCAGTGATGTACCCCCTCGTCTTTGCTCCTGCTCAACTGGCGTATAGAGATACAACCACGGGTCCGAAGACTACGCCGAAGCCCAGCGGTCATCAACCAGGAATAAAGGAGCGAGCCAAGCGCCGCGCGGCTTGAGCATAACCCACCATGTAGTTGTCGCCCTTTAAAAATATATAGTTGTGTCGTTGATCACTTCTCTGTATTCTGATAGTCACTCAAATAGTACCTTAACAATAATTAACGGCAGTTCTGTAGTTAATGTATAATAAGTTGACCAAACTAACAAAGATGGGACCAGAGCAAATAAAGCACGCACAGGCCTTCTAACAGTGGTGTGTTGAACCCAGCTTGAGGGCGGGCCAGAGTAGTTCCTCCGTGGCGCTCACCTTTGGCGACCTCAAAACCCATGGTTACATTCTCATGTTATTTTTATGTTTAATTCGTGCGGATCTTGTTGCACTTTGTTATTATTTTAATTTATTTTTGTGGTTCTTGATTTTATATTTAATTGTTTTCTCTCTCATATTTTTGCATGGTTAGTTGATGTTTTATGGGTCTGATTTTAAATCTGCATGTTGTATTTGCGTATGTATTACCGATCCATTTAAACAAATTCGGGTCTTGGCCCAACAATAATAATAGTAATAATAATAAATATAATGGTAATTATAGTAATAAGAATAATAATAAATGTAATAGTAGTAACAATTAATAAAGGTAATACATATAATAGTATCAATGATAAGGCTAGCAATAATAATAGGGAACATTGTAGTTGGTGGGTTACTGGGTTTTGATATTTTGAAACTATATGGTTGTTACCCAGACAACCCCATACAAATATTCTTTTGCTTACCACTCGGCACCCGTTGCTAAGCAACGTTGGAACTGTGTTCGAGTGGGTAGATCTTCCGCAAAAAGTGAGCGTTATTGCTAATGCTATAATTGATCGAACGATCTCTGGGTCCAACGAGCTGTCGATAGAAGACCTGTGCTCGCTTTTGATTCTTAGGTCCCATTATTCTCCTATCTCTTTCAAATGTTAACCTATACTCTCATATCATTCATTGTTATGTCCATTCGCTTAGTCCTTCTTATTATTGTCCATGCTGATGATTATTCTTTGGCCTGTACACCCTTTGTTATGTTAAATACAACCACATTATATCTTTCACCCTTATCCCTATTATAACTACAATGTTTCCCATTATTATTACCAGCATTATTATTGTTGCCATAATATGTATTACCTTTATTAATTGTTGCTACTGTTACCTTTATTATTATTTTTATTACTATAACTACCATTATGTTTATTGTTATTACCACTATGATTATTACTATTATTGTTATTATAATTATTATAATTATTATCATCATTACTACAAATACCATGATTATTATTATTATTACATTATTATTATTATTATTATTATTATTATTATTATTATTATTATTATTATTATTATTATTATTATTAATATTATTATTATTATCAATATTATTAACAAAATTTTGTGTAGAGATTCGTCCTTATTCCTTAGCTTTAAGAAATATTTTTCTTATATAACAATTTAGCCGTGATCCATTTGTATTTCCCTGGTTTTCGGTAAAGTATTTTTGTTGAGTCGAAAATTTTAGCAGCGTTCCGCCCTTATTTTACACGTTCCATTTTTACGTTACTATTTTTGTTAAGTATTTGAATTAATTCGGAAAATTTGAGCAGCGTCCCGCCCATATTTTCCGCCTCAAATCAAATTAATTTATTTAATTCTTATTTAAAAACATTATTTTTCATGATTTTGGTCGTTCGGAATAATCTTTTTCCGATGGCTTTTCATTTTAACGGTTGCAACGATTTCGCAATTTTCCCCGCTACCCATTCCCTCTTTTTGTCCTTAAGATCTATTTATGTTCATATTATAGTTAATGAGTGCCCACTGGACTACTCGGTGTTAGAGATTTTGAGCAGATTGTTGTTAAAAATTTATGTCAATTTTACAGGAAACGGATGATGAAGGAGCAGCCAAAGGGCTACTCATTTACCCTCCAATTTCCCCTATCTACAGATAATATTGACGTTCCAACTCCTGCGTTCCGCACGCCGGAGCCTTCACGGGCACGAATCATTGGCGATATTCCACGCACTTACATGGTTCGAATAATATGTTTGATTTTATTAACTTGTGATGTGTCTTTGGCTGTGGGCCGGAAAAGGAATAACAAATAATATTTTACCATAGCATTTGGAATAAAAGTTTCGATGCACTAAGGCTGTAGATAGAAAATATTTATTCAGCATATTACATCGGCCACATACATTTGAAATTCATTTTATATCCATTCATTTTATATCCATTCCATAAAATTTACTTCGAAAATCCCATAAATTTAATTCAATAAATCATCCATAAATTCGATTTGAAAAATCATCCATAAATTCAATTGGAAAAACAAAATTATCCATAAATTTGATCTAAAAAATCATCCATAAATTCAATTAAGAAAAATCACCCATAAAGTCGATTCGAAAAATCATCCATAAATTCAATTGGAAAAATCACCCATAAATTCGATTCGAAAAATCATCCATAAATTCAATTGGAAAAACAAAATTATCCATAAATTCAATTTGAAAAACAAAAATCATCCATAAATTCGATCTGAAAAGTCATTCATAAATTCAATTGAAAAATTACCCATCAATTCCCTTCGAAAAAATCAATTAATAATATTGCACCAGTTGAGAGTGATCGTGTTCAGGCAAAACACTTACCCGTGTTAATTGCCTGAATGCACGGCTCTCAACCAGTTATACAGTTCTGTAATGAAATTTTTTCTCCGAAAAATAAGACTGAAAATTTGTGAAAACACATCGGTATTTATACCTATTATTTGGCCTTAACCTTGCGTGTTAGTTTTACTGCGATTAAACAAAATTCGACTTTGAAATTATTTATGTTATCTACATTAAATTTTCATTTATTTCTTAATTAAATTGGTAATTTATTTTTAACATTTTTAATTAAATTTATTCATCCAAAAATATTTTATTTTTATTCATTTAATTCATTTATTTTTTAATTTTATATAAATGGTCATTTTACGGTCGAATTTTCTTGTTATTATGTTATTTTTTATGTAAATTTCGTGCGGTTCTTGATGCATTTTGTATTTATTTTATTTTAATTTTTATGTTTTTGATTTTATATTTATTTATATTCTCTCAGATTTTAAAGTGTTTAATTGATGTTGTATATTGTATTTTAAGTTATCTTGGTGCTGGGTTTTCGTACTGTATTACTAATGCATTTAAACAATTCTCAGGCTATTTGTGTGCTGGCCCAACATAAAACACTCCGGGGCCCGTAAAATTGCGACCCGCAATTTCTAAAAGACTTAAGCTATGAACTATGCAGAGTTTACATTTTCCATTCAATTGGGTTTACGAGTTACATGGTCGTGACCTTAAAACCCACATGCATAAAAATAATCATACAGTATACATCAATATACGGATTCCAAGATGAAGTGAAAGAGGACATACAGTCCGGTCATGATCACACATAAAGAATAGTTAATAGTCTAAGAATCATTAGTTCATTGTTAATCATGAGTTCAATATTCTGTCACTTGGGTATTCGTCTCGTTGATGCCTTGAGTTTCTTGGTTTCTGATTGATTACTTTCTTCAGCAGGTTCTGATATTTTGACGATTCGATATATGTTGTGCGATTTGACTTTGAGATTTTGTTTAGTTTGGGGAATTGACTTCATTAGATGCCGATTGTTTGGAAGATTGGCAGGCTTAGTGAATCTCAGATAAGAAGAATAGATAGAATGTTTAGTTCAAGACTCCTTTTTTGCTGGTTTATTTTAGGGTTTTGAGTTGTAAATTGACATTCTAACTTTCGTTTGTTGATATTTTCTTTGCATCTTGAACTGGGTGGCGTTCAATTGGATTCTGTGGATAGCTGACCCTTTATCATATTATCTAGTCTCGATTGTTTGATGATAATTGATCGGTTCGGGATTATTCATGATTCTTTGAGGTTGGTTTGAGTTTCTTCTTTTCAGTTATCAATTTTGGCTGTTTGTTCTCGATTTTCGGTTCTTTTTGTTATTTTGTAGGATTTCTAAAGATCATCCATGATTATTTTAATATTGTTTCCTTGATGGATGTTTCCTTTTTCTATTGACTTTCGATTTGATTTTCTAGAGTTCTGAGGGTTTGAACGATCTGTTTTTCTTGTGTTAATCCTTTGACCATTGGGTATAATAGGAATTGATCCGTCCGTAATTGATATCCTTTGTCTTCTCATATATCGGCATATTTGTTACAGTTAATTTTTGCATCGATTGATTGATTGTGGGGTTTTTCGACATCTTTCTAAGGGATACTAGATTGTATATATGGGTTTATTACTGCCATCTTCTTCCTCATTGCCAATATCATGCTGCTTTCGCATTTCACAAATTTCGAGCTATTTTACTAAGACTCGTTATCATTCCTCTTGATTTTTGGTAGCGGTTTGACTTTCTGTTTCTCTTCCTTTTGATTTCTGTTGCCTTTATTATCATATCTGGTTTCTCGTTTCTGTGATTGGTATTAACTTTATTTTGACATCATTTATCTTCTTTGTTTGTCTTTACTACGATTTGCAAGATCCTTTCAATATTCCATTTTGATTGGCTGCACTTTGTAGTTCAGCCTCATCATCTTTCGTCTTGTCGTTTGTTGGCATTGCCCTTTGTTTTCTCTCTTTACTGATTTGATTTATCTTTCTTGTTGTCGGGTTTTTGATTGTTTGGTTGTTCTTTGATTTTTTCTCTGGTCCGTTCTTTATTTGTATCCGGTGTTGAACTTCAGTCATGTTTGAAATTGCTATTTCCGTAATATTCATTTTGTCTCGTTTGGCTGCATCTAGTTTCACTTGCAATTGGACGTCTTTCTTGCTCTTTTCCTGGCTTTAATTTTGAGTCTCTTCCACTCCTTTGCTACATTTATTTCTTTGTATTTTTAGTTTTTCCATTTAACTCAATCACCACAAATTTCGTTTCTCAGTTAGCTGTCCTTTGTTGTTATTTGCCAGTTTCTCATTACTTGATTCAGTTTTTTGTTAAATTATTCTCCCTCGTCTTTTTTGTTGACTGACTTGGTATTTCATCTATTTCTTTAATGCTTTCGTTTTGTGTTGATACTTCCTTTACTGTTTTGCTGCTTTATCTTGCTCCGATCGTGACTTTGTTCTCGTTGTTCCTGATTTTCGTCTCTCATCTGATTGTACTGGATTTTCCAAGTTTTAATTTGCACTCCAAGTCTACTCTTGTCTCTGATTTCCTTGATGGCTTCGGTACCTCTCAGTCGGTTTATTTTAATTTCTGATCCTGATCTGATTCTTGTTTTACAATCATCTATCTAACTAAGCTTTACTGCTTGATATTTGATTGGCTTCCATTTGATTTGTTTCTCCATTTTAACTTAATATTGCATCACTTGTCTTTCTCATTCCGCTTTATTCTTTGTCACATCGTCTGATTTTTTTATTGGTTTTTGCTCCTCGACTATAATATTTATATACTACTTTTATATATTATCGGATATTATTATATTCATTCCATATAATATTTATACACTACTTTTATACATTACTATATAAACATATCTATTATATAAATTATATGCACATTTCTAACTATTTATTATTTTATCTCCAAAGGGTCTACGCGCAAGGTGCGTATCCCTCCGCATCTCTCATCAATTACTGGATATATATCGATCTCACTTGGCCGTTGGGTATTGGTTCATATTTTGAGTTGCTTTGTTCTCTCGATTTTGAATTTTCTGTGAGTCCATCATTTGGTTCAAACAGATTTTGTCTGTGTTTTCTTCATCTTTTGATCTTTTCTGATCGTCTACGTTATTTGGCTTTGATTGTTGTCCTATTTCTTGATAGGCTACTGAAACTTGCTTTTTTTTAAGTTTCTATCTCGGTTTTCTCCCTCTTCGTTATCATCTTCCTTTTTGTCCTGGTTTTTATTACATCGAGCCTTCTCAATCCTGTTGTCCTCGGCATTTATTTCTTTGATTATATCTTCATACATCTTGATTAGCATTTTTCTTCCATTTCTGATGTCATCAATTTCTTGTTTTTTTTTACCGCTAGGTTTTCCTTGTATTCGGTGCCATTCTCCTACCAATGTTTCTAATTCTTCTTTTCTAGACACTATTCTCTCAGGCTCTCTTTTATTGTCCGTGAATTTTATTTCTACTCTCTTTAACAGGGCTTTTATTGTCCTTGGTAATCCATACTCGGAATTTATTGCTCTTTTTACTAATATATTTTCATTGCTTTCGAATTTGTTTACGCCTATGATTTCGTTATCAGATTTTCTTTTTCTCCACTTGATCAGTTTTGCTGCTGCTTTATCGTATCCTCTCCCGATTGCTCCAAGAATTGGGTTTAAATTTTGTCCTATTACTTCGATGTCTTCTTTAATTCCATTTATCGTAACTAAATCTATTGCTATTGCTTCCCGCGACATCATAACGTAATTTAACATCGTTTTTCCTTTATTGTCATTCTCATTTAGAGTTGATCCTGTTTTTAATAACTCCCTCAGAATTTTCGTTGACGCATCTCTTGACACTGAATCATCATGGGTGTTTGTCCTTTCTCATTTCTGATATTTGTATGTTGTCCACCTTGGTTCATTATCTCGATAATTTCCATCGTTCGTTCCTCGTTTTCGCTTTCTATGGCATGGTGTAGTGGTGTATTACCCGCTATGTCGATTATTGTGAATAATATTGGAATTCTTTTCTTTAAAATGCTGATTTCTGCTGTTGATTTTGAGCCTTTTGCGTAGTTCGTGATCATCTTTGTTACTCCTTCTAATATCTCGGTGATATTCTTGTTTCTAGTCCATTTCGGCATTATTTCCTTAGTTATTTTGATGATTGCTTCCATCTGTTTCCGGTAATTCATTCTATCATTGTAGATTTCGTTATATTCTCGTTCCTGTTTCGCCTGATTACTATAATATTTTGATTTTTGTCTCTTGGCTGTTTGCGGCTCCGTTAATTTATGTCGTCATGTCTAATAGGTTTTTTTTTTTTTTTTTTTTACCTTCCAGTTATCATGTCTTTTCCTGGTTTGTAACTTGATTCGACACTTGTATCATTCGCTGGCTTTATTCTGGTGTTGGTATTGATCTCATTTGGTTTCCTATTGCTTCCTCTCATTAGTCCCACTGTTCGGATGGGTTCTGAGTCTGTTTATTTGGACAATTTCGAGTCATATGTCCCATTTTAGACAGTTAAAACATGTTCCGCAACTTTTGTGACAAAATTTATTTACGTGTCCTCTCTTCGCGAATAGTTGGCTTATTTGATGTCGATAGCAGTCGTTCTCTGCGTATCCCGATTTTTGACAAGCTTTAAAATATTCTCTGATATTTACGTTGTTATCTTTCGTATCGATTGTCCAGATACTTTCTTCGTTCGTTGTGGTTTTCCTAGTCGTGTTTTGTTGTGCATATTCGTGCTGCATTGCAATTTTCCTTTCCACATTCGTTATTTTGCTGAGTTCTTCTCTTACATTTACTTTTGTCTCAATTTTCAATTCACTGACTGTTTTGATCTGTCTTGCATATTCGGATTTCTCGTTTGTTGTCTTTGGATTCTCTTTTCGATTAGTTCATCCCTCTGAAATTTTATTAACCATTAAAATATCTATTACCTCTTGTTCGATTGACATCACTCATATTTCTATATTGTCTCCTGTTGTTTGTATAAATTTTTTACTACAATACTTTACTTTTCACGTTTATTTGAAGTTCCTCTTTCTTGTCCTTTTCATTATTGTTTAGCCCTTGTTGTAACATGTTTATTTTCGCTTTCCTTATCGATTCTCTTTTCGATTTTTGTAGTAGTACCCTCCTATTTTGATAATTTGTTTTTTTGTTTTTTCGATATCTTTTATCTCTTTATTTTCTGCTTTTTCGTCGTCTATCGTTCGGTGAACTCTTGAATTATCTTTATTTTTTCTTCGCTGCTCGATTCTTGCTCGGATTTTATTTTGACCTCTTGAGTTTCGTCTTTCTTAATTACTTCATTTTCTTTGTCGTTATTTTCGTTATTTATTGTTATATCCTCCTTGCTGTTGACGACACACTGCTCCGCAGTGTTAATTTCTTTTGTATTGAATATTTTCGACATATTGCTTCTACTTGATATTTAATTTCTGTTCATCCGTCTTTGTCGAATTTCTTGGATTTCCTCTCTCGGTAATCTCTGCCATTCGATTTGTTGCTGTTCCGAATATTTTCTGGTCCATTAATATCGAACATCATTCATGTTTCTCCTCGTATTACTTCGTCGTATTTGATTGTTTGCGGGTATTCGTTGAGTCATACCTCCTAATTGCTCAATCTCTTGTATTTGATTACCTTGTGTACTTTGGCTATAATTGTTCGGTCTTGGTTGTCTCGATTTTCTCTCTATTGGACAATTTGCAGCTATATGTCCGTTTAGGTTGCAGTTATAACAGGTTCAACTCTCGTATCTTGTGGTTGTCCTCATTATCGTCATATCTCTTCAATGTCTGACCCTTTGTGTTGGGTTATTTTGTGGACTCTTCTTGAATTGGTTTGGTTTTTGTTGACTTTGAATTCTTCTCCTTCGACAATTCTTTGACGTATGACCCGTTTGATCGCAATTAAAACATTTTATCATTTCTTCTCCTACGTTCCGTGTAAAGTTCATTAATATAGGTTGTCTGTTGATACTTTCTGTGCGAACTCTTCTATCATATCCTTGGCAATTCTTTAGTTGATAACCTCGATCAGTTCTGCATCCTTCTTTTGAATAGATATCACATACTTGATTGTAGTTCGCGTTGTTAATCCTGAAATAATTATCACACTTTATAAATTTACCTCTATTGTCTTGAATCCTCTTAACTGGCATATCGCAAATTCGTGATCATTTTTTAATGTATTGATTGGTTTGCGAATAAATATCTTTCGTTTGTCTCGTTGCTTCCATCGCTATTTTTATTGGTTCTAATACTCAATCTTTTAACTCGGTTTGATCGTTTTTTCTTTCGACTCTTTCTTCCATTGTGGTTAATATTTTCTGTTCTCGTATGATTTTCGTTTTCCATGTTTCAGCTACGTTTGTTTCGACTGTTTTCTTTTCCGAATTTTCTGTTTCTTTTTCGTATTTTAAATATTCTTAGTTGCATTTTCTTTCTGAATACATCTCCTGTACATTCATCTTTAAACTCGAAAATATCGGTTCTCGGCTCCTCATTTCCGGTTCATCTCGTGTGATTTCGTATATTGTTGATTTTCTCAAATATATTTCTGTTTCATCCGTGTTTTTACTTGGCAATTCTTGGTTAATTTCCTCTCGAAGTTTTTTCATCTCTTTACTCGTACTTGTTTTCAACTGAGTTGGAATTCCTAGCTCGGGTGATTTCATGTTGTTTCCTTTATCGGTTAGCTTTTCCGTTAATTTATCATATTTTTCGGCTTCTGTTTCCAAACTTTCTAATCTTGTTGTAATCATTGGTTCTATCTCTCTGAATTCCAATAAAATGGTCTATTTTTTTTTATCCTTGTTCTCCGTTCGTTTCGGTATATTCTCAGTTTCTCCACTCAATGGTTTTCTTGATTCCGGTTTCTCGTAACTCGTTTTCTTGATTCTATCTCTAGTTTATCGGCTCTATTATTCGTCGTTTACTTGATCTCTTTATTCTTTGCCAATTATCTAAAAATAAATAACACTTCTAGTACATATTATTCTACATAAATTTCCGCATTAATTTTATCGTGTTACTCTCATTGCTTCACCTTATTTTAATTCTTTTCTCTACGTCAACTTCTTTATCTTTTTAATTTTTGTCTTTTCATTTAAGTTTATTTTAAATTATCTATAACTCGTATCAATTATCTATTTGTTTCGTCTAAATTATCCTTATAGTCGTATCAATTATCTATATTGTCGTATCAATTAACTATTTTAATCAAATAAATCATCACCATCATATCAATAATCGTCTCGTTTACTATTCTCCTTTATCTCTATCATTGGTCCAAAAACGTTCCTTAATCTCTATGCGCTATAGGCCTTTTTACTTAACTCTTCTCGTCTTTTTCCTTAAACTTTAACCGCTGTTGCTCTATGGGCCTTTTTATTTAAATTCTCTTGTCTTTTTCCGTAAACTTTATTCGCTGTAATAATTTTTCTTTTGCTTCATCTCCCTTCATTTTTAAGTCTATTTTGAATTATCTATATCTCGTAACAATTATCTATCGACCTCATATCAATTATCTATATAGTCTTTTCAAATTATCTATGTGGTCGCATTAATTATCTATATTACAATAATAAAATCATTATACTCATACTCTCATTCAATCTGTAAATCATTTTTCCTATGTCTCATTGATTAAAATCGTTTACTTAATCCTCAGTCGCTGGCGCTCTATACCCTCTATTGTTCCGTTGGCTCTCCGGCCTTCGTCATCTTATTTCAACTGGCATTCTGTGGCCTTCAATCTCTAATCTCATTTCAACTGGCACTCTATGGCCTTTAATATCAATCATAACCATATGCTCTTCTGGATCTATGCCCTCTACTATCTATCATAGATCATATCTCCTCTGGCACTCTATGGGCTCTAATCATTAATCATTAATCATTCATTGGCACTCTATGCCTTCTAATATCAATTTAATCATATCTCCTCTGGACTCTATGGCCCTATTCTAATATAAATCATATCTACTTTAACATCTATCATATCCTATTAACTATAATCATATAATCATCTTTAGTACTAATCTGATAATCGTTTATTGTTATACAAACATATTTATTTCAGATCATCTCTTTATCTTTAAACATCTAGTCATATATTATTATATAATCGTATAATATCTGTTACCATCTTTATCATAATCTATCTCATCCTTAATATCGATGAGTTTCATCAGTGGAACTTTGGGGGGTTTGAGCGCCTACACTGACTCTCAATCCTGGCGTCCTTTTGTCTAGCCGCATTTTTTTCCGGTACGCTTTTACTCACGCCCTCGGGACATTTTGATACTCGGTGTGGGGATTCAAGAGTTGTGTACAACTCTCGCTGGAAACTAAAAAAAACATTCCCTGTATCGGTTGGGATCCGGGTTGTGTACTCGGAGAATTAAAAGTTCGGAAAACGCCTAGACGTTTGTCGCTCCATAAAAAAGGTTCTTGCTTCCCGAATAGTGAAAGAAAAAGAAGCGAATAAACATGGGCGCGGAAATTTTCTCAATAAACTATCTAATATCTGCCCGCCTCCGTAGATTTCTTCGGCACAATTCGGCCGCCCTTACTGACCTTAGTAGGTCCTTTTGAGTATGAACATTTACCGGTTAGTTCCATTATCCACCTACCGTTTTGGTCCTCGATACTCGGTGTGGGAATCCGGGTTGGTGTATGAGTCCGCCCAGAAATAAATAATGTTCATGTCGATACTCGGTGTGGTACCGGGTTTTTGTAATCGAACGGCTCAGCGCACCAGTCCTTGCTATAACACTGAGCACGAAGTCCGTAGCTGTTCTCGTGGTGCCCTCACCACGCAGCTGGGGGAAAAGATATCTTTAGGTACTTTAAACGTCTAATCATGCGCATTTTTTTCAATTTTATTTTCGGTTTCCTACTTCCATTAAAATGTAGTAATCGCCGTTGGTTTTGTTCCGCAGAGGGTGATCAATCCTTGCCAGAACTCTCCAACTTTTTGCGACGGATCTACCACTTCCTCTCACTCGGGTTGAATCAAGGTCCCATCGAATAGCGTCTATCGTTTATGATAGCTCGGTTTTAAAATCTTACTTTCTAGTATCATTTCCATATATATAATATAACACTAACAAATACCTACAACTGATGCATTCGAAAACTTTTACCGACCTTATGTGGATTTTTCAGCTTTCAACTGTTTAAGTGTGTTTTAACTTGTCCAGTCAGAATTTATTACGTTCATGAAGTTTTCGGCTATTCCGTATGTTTTACACCTTTCGTTGCTATGTGTTCTCATTAATTATTATTATTAATCTCAACTCAGTAACTCGTTTCAATATCATTTTCCTCTGGCTCTAACTATTATTTCGTAATTATTATTATCTTCTAAATTATTTTCATTTATAACTAGCACATCATTTTATTTCATTTACGCTTCATTTCTTATAATTCATTTCATTTACACCTGAACCATTTCCTTTTAATATTCTACCTAAGTTTCCTCCATATCCTGATTTCTTTCGTCAATTTCCTCTAACTTATCGATTTATCTGTTTCGTTAGTATTATTTGGCTTTGCTTGGCCTCAATGTCTTTTGTAATTGCACAATCCGACGTTGTTATTTCCCGCTCTCTCATACGGAGTAGGGGTCAAATCGTTTGCAACATTTACCGTTTAATTTTTGATCTTTAATTTAATTACTTTCCAATTATCGTTTATTAACGTTGAGAATTATTTTAACTGACTTGGTGATTCAGTCTTATTTCAAAAACAATTTAAATCCAGTAATTTTCTTACGTTTCCAATTTTTTACGAACTCTTGACGAACCCGCTTTTGTGGTTCCCCTATTTCTAATCACTTTAAACCTCGTGATTTTCACCTTTTCCTATTTTTTTATTATTTTAATTTTTATTATTATCTATTTTTTTATTTCTTATTCCTACTTCTACGGTTTTTGGATGATCATTTCCACGATGATTCCATTGATTTGTACCTACTACCATACTTTTATTTTTATTTATAGTTTTCCTGTTTCTTTGATCTGCTCTAATATCGATAATTTTATCCCCACTTTCTGTTGAATCGTTTCTTTTTGAAATTTTTTGTATCTAATATTAATTTATTTACTATTTGATATTGTCCTCTTTATTACAATACTCGTCATTTATGAGTATTTCTCAACTGTTGTTTTGTTCATCGTATTGTGGGTTGTCTGTGACTTCGAATAGAAATTATTGTCGATCTGACTCCAAAGGCTTTAAACACCGTAACGAACTCCAGACGATAATAAACTTTATTGATTATACACTTTGTTCTTCACTGATTTACAAAATTTTACAATATCACTTTTAAAAATTTTTAATTCTTCACAATCTCTGAATTCTAAGTATTAATCGAAGGTTTTGACCCATTGTAACTTTTTATCAAAAGTTCACATGATGATGATTCTATGTAATTTTATGTCGTCTTACTGATCTACACAATTATCAAAAATTAAAATTTTTCTGTGCCAAGTTGTGACTCTTTTTAACTTTTTTAATCTAAAGCATCTGATGACTAAAGTTCTATTATCAATTTGCTTGTTTCATCGATCTCTAACAAGTTGTAGAGATCATGTTGTAGACTCAACATATAAAAATTAAAAATTTTGACAAGTTGACCTTTATAAATTTTTAACTAAAGCTTTGATGACCTAAAGTCTGATTGGCAATTTTTGCTTGTTTCGTCGATTCTCTACACAATCAAAATTTTAAATTTTGGACTAAGGTTTTGACCCTTATAAACTTTTTTATCTAAAGCTTTGATGACTAAAGTTCTATTGGCAATTTTGCTTGTTCGTCGATCTCTACAACATATCAAAATTTAAAAATTTGACCAAGGTTTTGACTCTTTATAACTTTTTTAATCTAAAGCTTTGATGACTAAAAGTTTATGGCAATTTTGCTGTTTCTGTCGATCTCTACAACATATCAAAATTAAAAAATTTTGAACCAATAGGTTTTGACCCTTGAAGTCAGGACTGCCCATACTTCTATAGTTAATGTTGCAAGCTTCTCAACTCTACAACATATCAAAAATTAAAATTTGAAGGTTTAAACCCTATAATCCTATATATTATCCAAAAGGTTGGGAAAAGTTCCCTAATTTTATCACCACTTTTGCCATCTCATCGTTCCTGTACAACATATTAAAAATAATTTTTTTGACCAAAGTTTGAGCCTTTTTAGCTTCGAACCTTTAGAAAGATTATGACCATGGTTTATGGCAATTTTATTTAAGCTCATTCTCTGTGTGTGCGTAGGGCGCAGTGTGATTATGTAAAACCTTGGGCACCTAGCTTTCATGCTTCTCTGATCACTAGGGGTAAATCCTCCTCTTTACGCCACACAATTTGATTTACTATTATTGCACCCGTGATTGGATCACGTTGGAACCGTGGCACAATAGCCGAATGACCGTTCGAGCATGTGAGGCGCCATACTAGCACTCTCCCGAAGGACCTTCGTCTTCCCCGGATTACACGCGGCCGATTAGAAGGACTTACGCTCTCATCTCAAAAACCCTTTTCATCTTCGATTATTACCCTTAGCTCCGACTTGGACAAATCAGGAGAAGGAAACCATCGTTCCAGTGGTTTATGCGCAGTCCACACTCGCCTTCACCTCCGATAACTTTGATCCATCGAGAAATAATAAAACGGAATTTTGTTTAGCATCATTAATAAAAAATTCAAATCAAAACAATTTTAATGCAGCCAACTAACATAAACTACGGAAAACAAAAAAAACTAATAGAATGTTTAGGAAATGTCAGATAGTCTCGAATATGCTTTCGAACGATGTAGGTTAAATCCGACTACTTATCCTCCTCTTGCGTCTATAGTCGGTCGAGAAAACGCCTATCTCTTGGGTGGCAATGTAATGGTGAGTGGGTCACCCTCACGGGATCTCGTCTCTCGAGAAGATGGACGGCAAATCTCGCCTGCGAGGGCCGATGTTGGGAATCCCGCTCGTGAGGATGGACGATTTCTTCCAAGGTCTAAATTTAGGTCGCTCAGACTTCGAATGCTGGGCTGGTTCGTAAAACCTCCTCTATACTAGGTTGATGTGGATGAGGCTAAGGAGGGAGAGGAGAACAGAAATCAGCGAGACATAGCATATCTATCCGGGTCGCATTAACGGGAATCCTTCGAAATTCTCAGATAGGGAAGGTGGTAGATCGTCTAATGTACCTCACTCCGCCCGTTTTTGGCTGAGTGCCCGTAAGGCGGCGCTTCTTTCCTGTCGGCGACGATCCCGACGTCGTTTTTGCGATTCGGCGATGACGGGCCGTAGGCGTACCCATCTTAGCCTGGTTCCCCATAGTTCCGGAGGGTGGTAAGCCCGCGAAGTTTATTGTTTCGACGCGGAGACGTTCGCAATCGAGTGAGATGATCTTCAATGTTTGGTATGTGGTGGGCTGGAACGATTCGGAGCTGTTCCACCCGGATATTGCCGGGAAACCCGAATTCGGAGTTCGGCAATCTGAATACGCCTGGTGTAAAAGAAAAAAAAAGCAAGTGCTCTGCTGCTCTCGAATTAACAGACGCTGAGCGCGTGGATTTCGGCGATTAGTTCGTCGCGCGCTTGGGAAAGGCGAGAGATTTTCCTGCGTAGCTCCCGGAATGACTTCCGGTGGAGCCCATGGTTCCTCTTACTCTGTCGTGCTTTGTCTGGAGGTCCGATGTTTGGATCTTGAGGTCCTCGTACTATGGCGGAGGCCACAATTGGGAGGTAAGCAGGGATTCTCGTCGATGAAGCTGGTAATTTCCATTTCCTTGTCATTCTGTGAAAATGAGAAAAAATTTGTTGAAACTGGAACCGATTAGCAACTAAATCAATATAAACAAGAAAGAAAAAAACGAAAATAAAGTAAAAACAGAACCGAAAAAATGGAGTATCGTGGTAAACGGAGTGGTTTTCGGCTCATTTTCATTTCGGTAGCAGTGAACAGAAACTGGGGTGTGGTTGAATGATTACCCTCAAAGAGGCGAGAATTTAGGCCATACGGTCATCGTAACTTCCCCTATTCTTCACTAGCAGTGATAATATGAAAATATTTAATACTTGGCGTCCCTAGTGAAATTTAATTTTAAGTACTAATGTTTGAAAAGTATCCCCGAGTACGTAGGCCAGACTATGGATGATAACAGTCCTGCACTAATTTCATTGAAGTTTGCGATCCCCGCGATGGTAATACGAGTTCAAATTAGGGGGTTTAATGAGCTTGGATCTACGTTACCCGTTGTAGGCATTACAAAGATGAAATCGATGGGTATACTGTTTTGAACTCGTATTGTATCACGAATTGGTAACGATATTAGTTTAGAGTGGATTTAATATTGGGTTTGGCAATTAACCAATCGTAAGTTTTTACGAGTTCTAATTTTAAGTGGTTAATTGGTAAATTTAATCTACAATCATAAATGTTCCGAGTCCCAATATCGAAGCAGTCAACTTTTAAAGTTTACAATGTGATCACAAATATTTCAAGTTTAATCTTTGATTAGCCAGTATTAAATTTTATAAAGCATTCTAAGTATTACGAGTCTAAATTTTTTAAAATAGTCAATATTTAAATTTTTAAAGGCAATTCCTTAAATATTACGAGTTTAAATTTTCAAAATGGTCCAATATTTAAATTTACGCTACATCATAACATTTCGGGTTTCCATTTTCATAATTAGTAATTAGATTCCAATCAAATGAAGAGTGCTTACTTAATTTCGCTTCTTTTTATGGGCGCTTTATCCGCGACAAATGAGTATAATTCCAAAGTTAAGTAACGAGTTTGCAGATCCGTCAAATCGATTATATTGATTTTTTATCAACTTCGGTCAACCTGGCCCTAACGGTTGAGAGTTCGGTCTATAAAACTTTATCGCATCAATCTTTAGTCAATACGGTGTTATTAGTCCGGTGACCTATCGATTCTATTTCTGGACGTTCGATTTTTGCAGGTCTACTGGTTTCTAGTCGTTATTCATACTGGACATGGAATTTTCTTAGGTCATTTGTCTGACTATCTATTATGCATCCGAATGGAATTTCTAATGGTCTTACGAGTGTGTCATCCTTATTCTGGACGATTCTGGATTCTGCTAATGTATTCCTGGACCTATTTATCAAAAGAACAGGTTTTGGACGGACCCACCGTCTGCTCTTCTGTGGACAACCTATGGGGCAAGGTAATTTGTTTTTAATAAAATCAAATTTATTTATCATTAATTCGTCCTGAAAATTTTCGATTTACTCGTTATTTATTATTGCAGAAGAAATTTCGTCACTTTCATCCTAACTCCTATCCGCGCTACCCAAGTTTGGTCGTTTATTCCCGTTCGAAATGTTAAAAATCATTTTGACCAATGCTGGTCCGACCTAACTTCCCTCTAACTCAGACTTTCCGCTCTTCCCAAAATTTTAGACGACTTGCGTTCCGGCCAATTTTCAGCAGCCCGCCCCGAGTATACAATGGCGCCCTGCGTAGGCGGTCCCGTGCGTAAAAGACGGACCGACTGCGAACTGCCAAGGGGTTTTCAACGAGGCATGGACCCACGAGCTCAACTAAGGGTTTTTTCACCCACTAGCCGGCACCACGTCGGTCCATGAACCAATTCTATTCCAATAATAGTATGTGATTTTAGAAGGTTCCGACATATAGTAATTATAAATGAGTAAATGAAATGAAAATCGTCAAAGCTGTTTAAATAAGTTAACATGAAAATGGTTTCATAAAACTAAACAAGATTACAACATAAATTAAAGAACAATTCCTTACTCAGTTTGGTGTGATTTCGATTCAAAAATTGCAATTGGGTTATATAAAGCATAAGATTTAAAATTAATGAAATTCATCATGTATTTATAGTTTTTTCGTGCATGTGTGCGACCAATAGGCGGTTTTAACGCCCATTTTTTAGGGCTTTTTAATTATTTTATTTATTTGTTTCTTTATTTTTTGATTTATTAAATATTGGTGGGTTACAGGGTTTCATTGTTTGTTTGAACTAATGCAGTGGTTGCCCTCGTAACGCCATACAAAGATACTGACTTCGCACTTGGCACCCGTTGCTAGGGCAACGTTGGTAATGTGTCAAGTGGTGGATTGCCCGCAAAAATTGAGTACCCATGTGCAGTACTGTAGTTCCTCGGACAATTCCTCGGGTTTCACGAAGCTGTCGATAGCAGACCTGTGTCGCTAGCTCTGTCTCATAACTATGACAGGATTCGTTCTTAATTGACTGTAGAAAACTGAGATGTAATAAGGTCACTTGTGACAATATTGACATGCATTCAAAGAACGGACTCACTAAGGCGAAAACTACTCTATTCAGAATCAATCACATGGGGAATATTTATTGTTTATGGCGCTCTGCAGCTGTGTTGCTCGACGTCGGCACGTTTTTCTCTTACGCCCGGTCGACGATTATTGATGGGTTGTTTCTGTTGGCTTGGTGGTTGTCTGCGCATTTGGGTTGGTGGCGAGATGACGGATAAGTGACCGCTTCACTCCCGGCAATACTGCTAGGCGACTTCGAAGTCCCCGAATTTGAGTGCGCAGACTCTGATTTGAGCTGCCGCTCTTCTCCACAGCCCTTCTGTGAGCCGCTGTGAGTCCGATGTATACAGTCTCCTTTGCTGGATCAACCTGGTTGCTTTAACTGTTGAGCCTCTCGAGTTAATTGAAGGATTTGGGCGAGTAACTCTGCGTTCGATTGTCTTTGCTCGTTGCCAGTTCCGCTTGTAGAAAGTGTAGGGACGACATCCTATAATAGGAGAGCAATTTAAATTCTGTTTTGTTCTTAAAATAAATCAAAGTTTTATTATTTTAACTCAACAAATTGTATGAAGCTAGTTTATCTAAGAGATATAATAACGAATAAGAAAAACAATAACACTTGATATTTAAATCAAATTTCTACAACACTTCGTCATTACTATAGTAACAATTCCGGGATTCTCTCTCTAAACTCCTTTCAGAGCCGCCCATGTATAGGGCCGTCGGGTAACGCGGACTGGGGAGGCGGGTATGCTCCGCGATGAGCCCGGACGCGGATGTCTCCTCCACGTTCGTGAGGTACATCGGGCTTTGACCAACATGAGGTCCACTTGCTCTTGTACTTGTCCCAGAAGGTGAAGGAGATTGCTGGCGTGATCATATATTTCTTCGCCGGGTACTGTTGTCCGGCGAGTCCAAAGGATCGATCGAGACCCCAACATATCGCCAAATAGTCCGGGTGTGGCCTACGGGTGGAACGTTGTTCGGTGGTCGCGGCCGGCGTTTGGTACCTCTCCTGGGTGTGGTTCCTCTGCTACTTGAATGGTGATTTGGTCGATAGCAATATCTAAATTGTTATCGTATAAATTCGATTTAAGTCGTCGGCTTTAATAAATTAGACTAAACGTTGATTATATTATTGCTCTTAGACCGATTAAACTCCTACTAGTTGATTAAGGTTATTTATCTGTGTTTTTCCTGGGCGTGAATGTATTCTGTTTGTTAACTCCTCACGACACTCCCATAGAACTCTTGTTAATGATGGTAAATAATTAGAACATGTTTTAGTAATATTTTTAAGTGTTGGCAGATGGGTGAGTCGCAATCCACGGTCTATCAGCATTAGCGTTTTGTTAAGTAGTATTTAGATTCATTTTACAAATTTAACGAAGTCACTTAGGGATACTACTGTTACAAATCAAGTTTCAAAATTCAAAGGATCGCGATGTTATCAGATATTGAGGTTTGATTTAAGGTTTTACCAACTTACCTACTGCTGTTGAGACTAATTCTGAAATTTATTAGTTTATAATACGTCAATATTAATTAACATAAGTTACTAAATTTAACTAATCACATAACATCGATGTTGATTAACAATTTCTAGAAATCCCTATTCTATGATGCTAATGTTTATCCGAAAAGAGTTAAAGTTTAAGGTTGTACTTACATTTGGCGATATTCAATTAGTCACATCCATGTCAGGACGATGTTGGCGGAAACGTCAATCCCTTCGATCGAGCGGATGTTAAATTCATTCAAGGTAGGTTTCCGGTTTCCCGTTGATTCTCTCAAGTTAATTTAGTTATCGATCGGCTACTTCTTTATCGACTTAGTGGGCAATTTTCGGTTGTGGAGTGTGCGTAGACTTCTAATGATGGGACTCCTTATCAAGTTCACTTGATTCATCATTTGGAATATGTTTTCAAGTGTCTAGTTGGACCCTAATTCGGATTTTAACCGCTGCGTTCGTAAAGTCAATTTTTGTGATTTTGTTTGTGGTATTTATTAAACTTAATAGTTATTCTTTTGCGTCCAGGAATATTCGTCAGATAATCGAGAAAATCTTTCTAAACTGAATGACTATCAATCAAGTTGAATCTAATATTAATTAAATCGGTTCGCGATTTCTAATTTCGGGTTCAGTTTCGATTTTATCCCTGCCTTTTTACAATAAGTGTTGAACTTGGGTTTTGTCAATTTTTTTCAATAACGAATTGGTATTCATTGTTGATTCATTCATTTTGTTCTTTTAATCACGATTTCTTTATGTTAATCAGACTTTATTTTATTTTGGCCAGTGAATAATATTTTATACCCCATTTATTCTGAATTGTTAAAGTTTTAAGTGAGGAATTTTATATATTTTAATCCATCTAATTAAACAAAGGAAAACGCTCCGTTTATTACGCAATGGGATGTAACTATTAATCCAACGAATTATTTTATTATTAGATCGTTTTCGACATTAAACCAAATGAAGTGCTTTATTTTAATTCGTAATTTTTTCCTTTTATTAATCAGTGAATAATTTTAGCAATTAACTAAACGATTAACTTTATAATAAAATCTTTAATTCCTAACGTTTCTCCTTATATTCAATCGATGAAGTTTGATGTTAATCACAGATATTTTATTTTTATCAATAGTTTTCACATTTTAACTAAATGATTACTTTGTTTTAAAGACTTTTCCTTTGCTTTTAATCAATGAAAATTTGGATCTTTAATCAACAAATTTATTAAGGGATTTCATAACTGTTATGTACGAAATCGCTTCAACCTTAAAACTTGATACGTTTCTTTATTTGAAAATCCAATGAATTCGATTCTTTAGTTTGCTTTCATTTTTATCGGGGTTGAATTTGGTTTAAGATCAATACAGTTACTCGTTTTACTCCAAGATCAGATTACTTTTATTGAAATTTAATAATAATCTACTGATGAAATTATTTGCTAATACACCAATCAATAATTTAGCGAGCATTTAATTATCTTTTACCCAACATTTACTTGGATTTTTAGCCATAGAACACTTTACTTCTACAATCAATGGTTGCTTTTAATTTTTGACAATAATTTCCATTTAATCGAATTCGATGATTCCATGTATTTTATTTATTCAAATGTTAATCCAAAAAATAAACCACTTTACTTTTACAATTTAAATGTTATTTTTTAATAATTTCGATTAAATCGAATTCAATGATTCCCCATAAATTTTTATTTATTTTCAAAAGGGTTAATCAAACAAGAACACTTTACTTTTCAATTAATGGTTATTTTTAATAATCGCAATTTAAATCGAATTCAATGATTCCAATAAATTTTATTTATTTCAAAATGTTAATCAAAATAGTTATAACAACGATTTCAGTTAATTTAACCCGAGTACCCTTTCCCTTTTAATAGGCCCTTAGACGCATATTGTGTCATAATTATATT
Source organism: Schmidtea mediterranea (assembly GCA_022537955.1). NCBI lineage: Eukaryota > Metazoa > Platyhelminthes > Tricladida > Dugesiidae > Schmidtea > Schmidtea mediterranea. The sequence continues at coordinate 2,068 of JAKGRZ010000037.1, read as the reverse complement.
TACTGATTTTGGTTTGTGTTTTTGGGTGCCCAACTGGACTACTCGGTGTGATGATTTTAAGCGTATGTATATAATTTAGGCTGATTTACAGATTGGAAAACGAGGAAGCAAGCCAGGGATTCTTCTTATTTCTCGCTGTCAGCTATAGGGATTAATATTGACGTTTACGACCGCTGCGTGCGCACGCTGAGTCCCTTCACGGTTACATAATTCATTGGCGGTTTTCCACGCACTTACATGGCCTCTGTACTATGTAAGATTTTAAATTTTACTTGCGTTATTGTGTCGGCTGTGTGGCCGGAAAAATTTCGACAATTAAAATTTTATAAAGCATATAAAAATAAGTTAGATATGTGTAAATAATTTAACTATATATAATATATTTATTAATTAAGGACAAATAAGCAGAAATTACCCTTCATGACATCCAATTTTCATACAAAACCATAAAATGTCAATAATAAGAAAAACATAAATGCCTCTCTCCCCACACCGCCGTCAAGCAGAGCTCTACAGAGATGCTTGAACGTGGTGTGGAAAGATGGCTCCAACATAAATATTTCTCACCTAAGAATAATAAAACAAATCTCGAAATGGTTCTAAAATGGTCTGGAAAATATGGTTCAAATAGTTTAAAACAATTCACAATTTCAAAATGGTTAAGTTCAAATTGGTTGAAAATGGTAAAGTTTCAAAATGGTTGAGTAAAGTGAAAAATGGATCAGTATTTATACCTATTTGTGTGACGTGTGAAAATTTGGATGTAGTAAAACAAAATTCGACCTGTTAATTTTCTAGCAAATTACTATTATTTAATCTTTAATATTTTTAGATTTATTTTTTATAATTTTTTATTTCGAATTTTTATTTGAATTTATTACTAATTCAAAATTTTTCGATGTTAAATTTCAATTTAATGGAACTTTAATTGATTTTTCAATTTCGTCATTTGTTGTGTTTTCTTTGTTATATTTGTATAGTATCGTGCGAATCTTGGTGCATTTTTGTTAATATTTTAATTTATTTTTATGTTTATTATTTTATATTTAATTCATTTTATTTTCTCAGATTTTATCGGGTTACTTGATGTTTAGTGGGTTTATTTAAATTGCGGTGTTATTTTTGCGTGTGTTGTTTTTCTGATCCCATTTAAACACTTTTCAAGGCGTTTTACGTTCTGGCCCAACATAAAACACTCGGGGGTCCGTAAAATTGCGAACCGCAATTTCTATTGATTTCAAAAAATGATACATACATTTCATTTTCAATATTTCACATTCATAAAAAATTTCTACGGTAAAAGTTAAATCAATCAAAGGCAAAGATGGACTTAAGGTCCGGCTTACAATACATAATCAATACATTTGGATAGTTCAGTTTCAATATCAATGCTAATTTTTACTGAAGATCATTCAAATCACTATAGATCAGTCTGAATTAATCAATCAATGTAAATCAGTAATTATTTGGCTTCGAATGAAATCGCTGACGGCTTGAAGTTTCCTTTCGAGCGGGTGATCTTGAAGGGTGAATTGATGGAAATCTGCGAGAGTCTTGATTTTTGTAACTTGGATTGGTATTTTGGATTGGGGTTGAACATTCTAATGAGTTTCTGAATTGGGGTTTTGCCTTTGCTTGTTTTTTGTTTAGGAACCGAGGATGAGACAGCATAATTAGGAGTATCATGTTAGAGGTTATGCTAATCGGTAGTATAAGTTCGATTGATAGACTTTTGTTACTGGGTTCATTTTTAATTTGTTTTCCTTGTTGCCTTTTGATTGATAAGGCGATTTCTTGGATTCCTGAATGGTTTATTATTGGATTTTGCTTTGGCTTTTATTTGAATTTTGTTTGATGATATTTTCCTAGGGTTTTCTTTACTCTCGGTTCTCATTTTTATATTAGCATTTCTTCATAGTTTCAAGTAGGGTTGTACCATTGTTTGGGTTCTCTCGATATTCTGTTTCAAATTGTCCTTTTTTCTTTTGTGGGGGCATTGCATATCATTGAGGTTTATTTGTTGGATTCCTCATTATCTGGATTACTACAAATTTCCTTGAAATCGGCA